>PVIW01003609.1:0-60891 GCA_004026585.1 Noctilio leporinus | reverse complement strand
AATTTAAAAAAAGAAAAAGAAAAAAAGCTGCGAACATCCCAACAGTGTCTGGTCTTGTTTTACGGTTCACCTACCAACCAAATGGGCCGTGTCCTTTTCCCGGGTTTCATTTCCTTTCCTTTGGCTCCATCTTTGGCGCCTCGCCCTTGTCAGCGCTTCATGCCTCCCGCACTGTGGGCACGATTTCTTCAGCCGACCTGCCCTGGTTCTGCCCACGTGGCCCAAAGCATCGCCGTCCTTCATTTGGAGGGGCCAATCCTTGAAAGCTGCTGGGAATTTCTACCCTCTTGATCCCAACTTGCTCTCCTGCGTCCCAAGGATGGCCCTGAACTCTGGCCACGGCCACGGTGTGCCTCCTGCTAGGAGGGTCCCAGGCTCTGCCTGAAGGCGGCCACACCTCGCCCACCCGGGGCAGCAGCCGGGACTGAGCTGGGTCCTCGCGGCTCTCATAGGCCCCCTGGGCGCCCCTCCAGCGTCCGGGCCCAGAGAGGCCTGTCTGCTAATGACAGGGCGGAACTTCAGGTGTTAGGGGCGAAAGGAGCCTTGGAAGCCTTGGACCTTTCACTGAGGACAGGAAAAGCAGAAATCTCGCCGTGGACAGTCACAGAAATGGTGACTCGTACTGTACCGGAGTCCCTGGCCCTCCAGGAGGGGCCCGTCCACTCCCACCCCCTGGTTGCTCAGACAGGTTGGCTCTGTGTCCCTCCAGCCAGCCCACGGGTCCCGGCGCAGGCCCACAGCTGACCCTCCTCCCTTCCCGGTACCTGCAGACGCTTCTGTCTGCGTCGGCCCTCGGCACCCCGCTTTCTGCAGCTGGAGAGGCCCAGAGAAGGATCAGGAGGGAGGGGTGACTGACTGCTGATGGCCGCCAAGAAGCTTTCCCGCTGCCGCTCCCTGGTTCCCGGCCGCTGCAGCTAATTCACGTTCGGCCTGTGCCTTTTCCCACGTGCCCAGGGCAGTCACTCGGCCTCCCCTGCCCAGGGGCCGGGGCCGGGGTGGGGGGCCCCGTCTCAGCACAGCCCAGAGGCACGTGAGGGTGTCAAAGCGGGAAGTAATTAATTTGGTGGCATACGTGGCCGTGAGGCCGTGAGGCCTGCCTGGCAAGGTGGCGGGTCTCTCCTGCAAGACCCTCTTGCAAGCTACTTCTTCCGGCTGCGTCCTCCCCCCCCCCCCCCCCCCCGCCTCCCTCTCCCACCCTGGTTTTCCTCCTGCCCTTCCCCCGTCCCTTCTGCTCTTTCAAATCTCGTCTTTCCTCCTCCCTCCCTCCCTCCCTTCCTTTCTCTTTCTTGCTTTTCGTTTTTAATCCTCACCCAAAGATACGTGTGTATTGATGTGAGAGAGGGAAAGTGGCCCATGTGAGAAACACCCATCAGCCACCTCCTGTGCTTGCCGAGACCTGAGATCGAACCCGCAGCCTTTTGATGCACAAGATGAAGCTCCAGCCAAGTCAGCCACGGGGCCCGGGCTCTCGTTCTTTCCCTTTTTGCCAGCAAAGGAGCAGCCAGCAATCCTCAGTGTCTCCTGGGATCTCTGACTGCCACCTTTTATTGACCTTTTCATGCATCCAACAAACTTTTACTGAACACTCACTACGTGTCCACAGGTCCTGGGTTGGAATTCAAGGCTACGGAACCGGACACCAATGATCACAAGAGCAAAGGCTGCTGGGGAGGCCCAGGCACAGGTCCAGGGTTACCTGCCACCGTACACACGTTGACGTTCTCCTCTGTCTTCGCCCTCACCCTACAGCCTCCTTCAAGGACCCTTTGTCCTGGAACATTATGATTTAGATAAGGTCTCAGTCAAAAGGGCAACTTTCAAGACTTCTGGCCAAGGTGGAGGCGTAGGTAGACATGCTGCATCTCCCTCCGCAACAAAGAAGGAACACAACCACCTCAAAACTGGAGACAACCAGATATTCCAGGAAAATCAAGCTGCACGGTAGTCCAACAAATGAAGATATAAAGAAGAAATACTCACCCAGGCAGGTAGGAGAGCGGAGCCGGAGCAGAGACGATACAGTTTGGAGGCACCATTCGGCAGAAAAGTGGCTGTGGCCGCTGGGGGAAGCTCAGTCACACATTAAAGAAATGTAGGGACACCTGGGGGGCGCTCCCGGCCCCAGACCAGGCTGCGAGGCTCAGTCCCAGCACCGGGGGTGTGTGTGGCGGGGAATAAAACCTCATTGCTTCCAATTGTGAAAACCAACACACATTCTAATTAAAATGCCAAAGTTTAAAGATAAAGATAGAATCTTAAAAGCAGCAAGAGAAGAGAGGTACCTACAAAGGGGTTCCCATAAGACTATCAGCTGACTTCTCAAAAGAGTCTCTGCAGGCAAGAAGGGACTGGCAAGAAGTATGCAAAGTGATGAAAAGCAGGACCTACAACCAAGATGACTCTATCCAGCAAAGCTGTCATTCAGAATGGAAGGGCAGATAAAGTCCTTCCCAGACAAGGTAAAGATAAAGCAGTTCATCATCACCAAGCCCTTATTACGTGAAATGTTAAAGGGTCTTGCTTAAGAAAAAGAAGATCGAAACTATGAACAGTGAAATGACAATAAACTCACAACTATCAACAACAAAATCTAAAAAATCAAAATAAGAACAAAAACAAACTAAGCAAACAACCAGAATAGGATGAGAATCATAGGTATGGGGATCATTGGGAGGGTCATCAGCTGGGGGGAGAAATGAGGAAATGGTGCAGGGAGTAGGAAACATAACTGGTGGGTATAAGATAGACAGGGGCAAGTTAAGAATAACATAGGAAAGGGTGAAATCAGGGAACTTATAGGCACAACCCATGGACGTGAACTAAGGGGATTGGGATTGTGGGATGGAAGAGGGAGGGGTCCTGGGTGGAGAGGAGCAAAGGGAAAGAAATTGGGACAACTGTACAGCATAATCAATAAAATATACTTAGAGCCCTGGCTGGTGGCACAGTGGATAAGGCGCCGGCCTGGGAACCCAAAGGTCGCTGGTTCGATTCCCAGCCAGGGCACAGAACCAGGTTGCCAGCCAGGGCTCCAGCCAGGTCCCCAGCTGGAGGCAGGTGAAAGGCAGCCATACATGGATGTCTCTCTCCCTCTCTGCCTCTCTCCCTTCCCTTCTCTCTGAAAAATAATAATAAATAAATCTTTAAATAAATAAATATATATATATGTATATGTATGTATATATATATATATATATATATATATATATATATATTTAGAAATAAAATAAAGAAAAAAGTGCATACTTCCCAGGGTTCATAACCAGGTCCTAATACGTGACCTGAGACGGATGACAGCCGGGGCCCATGGCCAGACAGCACGACCCAAGATGGAGCTGACAAGATGCCTTCAGTTACTTCCCATCCTGCTTCCCTGACACCACGGGCCGGGGCAACAGGACTTCGGGATGGGTTTGCTTCCTGGGCGACAGTCTAGCGGGACCTCAGTCGGGGCAGATATTTAACTTCCTGTGTCCTGTGCGGGATTCCCAAGGCAAGAAACTGAGTCACGCTCCCTTTGGAAGAATGGTATCATGTTCTTCAAAGCCAAGGACCTTTCTTCCGTAACCTAAAAGTAGATGAGGACAAATGAGACCTGCAACTGTGACTCCCAGCCACGTGCCCTTCTGTTCCCTCGTCAGCTGATGGATCTGCCGATGATCAGGACCCGTGCGGCAGCGGAGTCTGGCCAAAAACAATACCAGCTCTGAGAAACTGGTCCTGAGACACGAAACCTATCCGATGATGACAAATGCCATAGGCTGGCTGTCCTTGGCCCGGCGGCACTGACATCACCTGAGAGCTGGCGAGACATGCAGACGCTAGGGCCCCGGCACAGACAGGCGGACTCTCACTCTGCTGGGGACCTGGACGGAGGTCCAAGGTCAAGGCTCGCTGGGCAGAAAAGCAGATTGACCCTCCTAGACCCAAGCCCAGTCCCACGCCTGTCAGCCAGCAGCCAGGCCACACCAGCACCTGAGCAGAAGGTGGGGACAGCAGTGAGCCCCTTGTCCAGAGGAGACCTGCACGGTTAACGAGGCTGCGGTCCCAGGCTCTCCACGAATCTGCACTGGGTGGGGAAGGGCGCGGATTGATTCCCAGCCCATTCGGTCCCTTCAAGTCGTCTGCTTGCACTGGGAAGTCCAAGGCGACAGAACGAGGCAGAGCCGCCTCTGTGTCCGGGCTGGGCAGTCACCCCTGTTCCAGAGCAAAGGCCAGACGCCATCTCTGCGCAGCAGGAAGCCTTTCCCGGGCTCAGCACCTCCTCTGCGCCATCCTCATGGAGGGGCAGCCAGCGGCATGTTTTCACGTGGCGCACAGTTACCCTTTCACTCTTCCTTGGCGTGGGAAGTTTGCCTTCCTCCGAGGATCCTGGTTTCGGGTCCCCCAAACCGGAACTCATCCGGACCCACCGCCTGGGCCTGGCCTTGCGTCTGGGATCAGAGCGCCGGGTCAGCCCCCCCGCTACTCCCCGGACTCCCACGCGCGCCACGTCTCCAGTGCCTCCCGATAAGCGGGGTGGCGCCGTGCTGAGGACAGGCAACCACGCATCCTTTGGGACACCATTCCCTTTTCTCTGCGTTGGGCAGCGCAGACTCAAACACCTGTCTGCCTTCCTGAGGTCCAACCTCAAGATTCAACCGTTTCCACTAGGGGGGGGAAAAACAATACCCACCGTTGACAGCGGTGATGAGGTCTTTGTCTCATTAGGAAAAATCGCTTCCAGCCAGCGATCGCAACGCTGCCTTCTGGCTGTTGGTTGACTATCAGGGCGGCTGCCTTTTGGGTCAATTGCGAAACACAATGGGCAACCTTCCCAAGTGAAAATGAGCAACATTTCTCCGGGATTTACATCGTTCTGTCACGTGTATTTGTGTGTTGGTGCACAGAGTTCAGTGTTTCCCTTTTACCAAGGCAGAGCGGGACGGGCGAGCGCCCAGGAGCCGGCCACCGGGGTTGGGGACACTGTCATTCCTCTGCGACACGGACCTGACATCCGTCTCTCCGGGAACGAGGAGCTCTGCGTATCTGAGGCAAATTTTGTTGCCCTCTGAATGATATGTGGACCTTTCATGTTTATGAAACTACCATCCAGCACAACACAGCCGCCTCATATGTTGACACGAAGGTCATTTGGAAGTTTTACTGCCGGCACGCGTGATCCATTCTGCTGACAAGACGCTCTCCCAGGGCTGCTGGCGGTGCCCCGGCCTGCCCTGCTCTCTGGGAGCCGGCGGCACTGCCTCTCCCGCCACACCGCCTCCCACCAGGCTAATTACCAGCCCATTAAGGCTGTCCTGATGAATTATGTCTCAGCATTAAGAAAGGATTGGGGAGGAATGGGGGTGGCCGCGAAGCGGGGCGGGAACGGGGGCCGGAGCAGGGAGCCACCGGCTCTGTCCACTTGGCCACGGAAGCTGGTGTGGGTTCCAGCCCAGGGCACCCCCCGGAAACTCATCCACGTTTCAGCCCCTGGAGTTCGGACTGCGGTAGACAGGTTCTCCGGAGGGGCTGGCGCCCTAGGGCACCTGCGCTCGGCGGACTCAGAGGGTCTCCCAGAGGTGACGCTACGCAGGCTGGTCTGGGCTGAGGCCCACGTGCGGATGGGGACAGCACCTGGGCGTCCAATGGGGTGCAGGTGGCCGGGGCAGGGGGCAGGTGGATTTTTCACTCACGCAGGGGGAACAGAACCAGCCAGCACAGCAAGTTAGAAAACGCCCACTAACCACAGCACTTCTACTGCCTGCTGGTTTTATTCCAGAGAACAAACCAGGACACCAAGTTTTCCTTCCACTGTCAGGACAGAGAAGTCATTGCGGCCCTGGGAACCAAGGTGGCCTTTGATGCATCACTTGTCCCCAGCATGGCGTTAGCAATAAGAAAATGACGCAGACAGCAGCTCCGAACCAAGTCAGATCCTGCACGCGAGCCAAAAGCCGGGTTACGGAAGCACAACGTGCAGCGCCACGTTTTAAAACGCCCGCTGTAGTTTCAAGGGCGGGGGATCCGTTTCTCTCCGGCTCTTGGAATCGCGTCTCTGATATCCATCACCGGGGAGATGTTTTCTGAGTCCAAGAATGACCCGCACCTCAAGCCTTCCGCTGACTCAGTTTCTCCCGGGAAGAAATGCTAACCTTCCAAATTCACATCACGGGCATCTGACATGGTTTGTTGCTCACAATCGTACGGATTGTTTTTTACGTAGCCCTGCAAAGCACTGTCCCTGAGGGGCGGCCACACGCCGGAGCCACACGAGTTCCCAACGTGAGGCGATCACTCTGCTCTTGGAGGAATGGAGCTAATTAATGACCACATTTGGGGGGGAACAAAGGCCTTCATGGCTAAACAGGTACTAGCAACGCTAAATATCATTCTATCTATGGCCTTCGTGATGTTAAAGGATGCTTTTCTTGGGCTGCACAACAGCAGAAACTCACAGGAGAGGAAAACGGTTGACTACACCAGGTTAATGGGCCTGGGGGGCCCTCAGCCCACGTGGGGAGACACATCCGGGCACAGCGCTGGGCTGGCGTTTCCATGAGGGTCACTCCCGGGCCCACCTTCACCAGCCTGCCCCCCACGGGTTCTCTCGTACATGTTACTTCTTTATTCCTTCCATTTCTTTCCCTTTCCTCACAGCCTACGTAGAACTTACAGGCTGGTGACAAAGGGCCCTGTACATGTGGGAAGGGAAAGAGCCAAATGTTCGCCCATGAGAGATGGAGAACATAAAAATAGACCAGGGTGATAAATCATGGTGTGGACCGCGCATTACTTCATCCGTGTGGGGTTGGGAGAATTTCTTTTCCTGGGAACACCCCAATGACAAGGAGATACCGTTGCAAGCTTCCCATAGTCTTCGTGTCCTTCTTCCTAAGAAAATGGACTGGATAGTAATACCTTAACTCCATCGAGAAACTACCAGGTAGCAGGCACCAGGCAATGGTAATTCACTTAATTCTCGCAAGGGTCTAAATGTGGGCCCATTGTTACCACTGTACAGATGGGAAAACTGAGGCCGAAGAAGGCGGCGTCACTGCCTGAGGTTACAATGGTTGGAGGCAGTGGGAAGGTTTAAAGAAAGGCTGCCCGGTGCTCCAGGCCTCCCGGCAAGGACACAACGTGAGACCTACCCTCCGCACAAAGCGTCAAGTGTCTGTCACGCCCCTGCTGATGCGGCCACTGTATGGAACCGCAGATCTCCAGAAGTTACCCCTCGTGCTCCTCTACAGCGTGATGCCTGTGAATCTGCACGCTCCTCCTTTCCTCACCCCCCACGTCTGTGGTGACCGCCACTCCGCTCGGAGTCTACCCATGTGCCCACTTTACACATCCACCATAAGTGGAGTCTGACAGCGTTTGTCATCCGTGCCGGGCGGGTGGCTCGCTGAGACCCTGATTCCAGTCACCCTAGGTAGATGCCCAGAAACAGAATTGTTGATTACATGGTGGTTCTGTTATTCAATTTTCATGAATCTTCGCCCTGTTTTCCACGGGGGCTGCCCCGTGTGGTGTTCCCACCGGGGGTGTGCGGGGGTGCCCTTCTCCCCAACCTCCTCGCCAGCACTTGTCTTGGTTTTGCTGTTTGTTTGTAGTTATCCTGACGGCCGTGGGGTGTCCACTCAATGCCCTCGAGGCTCAGAGCACACAACAGGCCTGGTAGAAGAGACCCCCCCCCCACCAGGTCGCCTTGAGGACAGCGAGCTCCCCTGGTCAATGACAATGTGTGCAGGGCATTGGGGGAGGTCGGGGGTGCTTGCAGGTGGGGGTCCGGAGGAAGGTCGGGCTTCCTAGAGCAAAATCCGACCCGGCACCACCCCAACACACCAGCGCCGCCCCCCTGGGAGCCCCCCATGGGGTCCGAAGAGAGGGGAGAAGAGCTGCCTGCCTCAGGCAGCTTCCGAGGGTCCTGGCGCTGGGGGACACTGGGAAGGGCATGTGGTCCAAGGCAGACAGTGGTGGCAGCTTCCTTCCCGGCCCTCTGCCCCCAGCCCCCGGGAGTGCGTGCTGGTTTTGAGGGGGGTTGGGTTTTCCCGTTGGTTGGTTCTCAAGCCACCAGAAAAAGGGACAGGCCGTGCTTTCCCCTCAGGGTGGTGGGGGCAGGGGCAGGCGGGCTGCAGAGTGACAGCGCCCGCCCACCCGGGGAGGGGGCCGTATCTCCCTGGGCCATCGAGTGTCCCGGCGCCTGTCAGCAGGCCTGGCAGCTGGGGAGATACGGAGGATAAAGCAGCCAGCAGCTGCTGATAACAAGCCCGGCAAATGTCAGGCCACACAAAGGAGAGCGCTGATTGCAGCGGCAGCGCCACCCCTGCCGCAGGGCCCCCGCCTCTCCCGCTGCGCACACGGCGGAGGCGAGAGCCCCAACCTGCCCCTGGAAAAGGCCATTGTGTCTGCACACGCGGAATTTAGCCACAGCCCCTGCGATCCGCTCAGGGGCGGGTGTGCCCTCCCAGCCAGGCCCGGGATCCCCCCTCCCTCCTCCCTCCTGAGCCCTGGAAACCAGGACCAGGCGCTGGGCTGGCACCACAGCCCCTGGCTGGGCAGGGACCCCGCCCACAAAGCCCAGGAGAAAAGGGTTAGAGGCCCAGGAGGCCACCTGAGGCCAAGGGCCACAATTGGGGACTCAGATGCCAGAGAGATGGTTGGTGCCAGTAAACCGCCAGCCTTCCCCTGAGCAGAGTCTTTTCTGTGCAAAAACTGCCTTCAAGCCCCTCTGACGGGATACGAAAGGCCGGAGTCAGTGCCTGGCCCCGTCCAACCCGCCCCCGGAACCGTCCCTGGAACTGCCCGCACATGTTGATATTGGCAAGCGCACATACCCAAAGAGGGTTGTGTAAAAGAATAAAATTCAGCAACAGTAGATTTTCTAAAACTTTTGCTCTTGTCCTTTTGAGTATCCTGCCCAGTGCCTAGTTAAGGCAAAGTCGTTCCCGTGTTTGCAGAAAGAAATGCCTCCCATGCGGAAAGTTTGCTCAGCCTCGGCTGGTTGGTACTGGCGACCAAGCGTGACGTATTTTCTGGTGACATGAGAGTCTCCGAGGGAGAAAAATGATCCCGTGCATGAACATTTTGCTCTTAATAGCGGCTAGCAAATAACAGAACATTGCCCCTACTGTGGTCCGTCGTGCTTAAAATGGTTCCTTTGCAGTAAAAACAGGAGCTAGACATGCAACCACTACATTTGGCATATTTAAAAACAAAAGGAGATGAGCCACGCACCAAGGAAATCAGGGTTCAAATGTTTGAATGGTTACAAAGAAAGGAAGGTGAGATAGGCAGAATAATAGTCCCCCAAAGAGGTTCACACCCTAATGCCCCAACCCATGGGTACACAAGGCTACACAGCAAAAAGTATGGCCGTTGCAGGTGGAATTAAGGCTGCTAACCAGCTGTGCTGAGATGGGGAGATGATTCTGGGGTGCCCAGGTGTGCCAACATAGCCACAGGTCCTAAGAAAAGGAAGCTGAGGCTAAAGACTGGGCAAGAGCTTTGTGTAGGGATGGGAGGAAGACACAACCTGCTGTCATTAGCTTCAAAGGTGAAGGATGGGCCCACAAGCCAAGGAATGTTGGCACCTTTAGAAGCTGGGAAAGGTAAGGAAACATATTCTCCCCTGGATTCTCTGGAAGGAACTAGCCCTGCCAACATCTTGACTTTAGCCCCATGAAACTCATGGAGGGCTTCTAATTCTAATAGGACCATAAGATACTAAATTTGTTTCTGGTGGCGTGTTGTAGCAGAAATACGAAAACTTAAAGAGAAGGAGGGGGAAGAAAAGACTGCAATTATGGAGCACGGACCCTATGCCTAACCCTGGGCTAAGTATTTGACCTGCATTTGTCACTCAGTCCTCATCACTGACCTGGGGCCACAGCTCTATTGTCCTTCCCATTGGGTGAGTAAACTGAAGTTTAAAAAATTAACAGGTCTAGCCCTGGCTGGCGGCTCAATGGAAAGGCACCAGCCTGAGAACCCAAAGGTCGCTGGTTCGATTCCCAGCCAGGGCACATAACCAGGTTGCAAGCCAGGGCTCCAGCCAAGTCCTTAGCTAGAGCAGGTGAAAGGCAGCCATGCATTGATGATTCTCTCCCTCTCTGCCTCTCTCCCCCTTCCCCTCTCTCTAAAAAAGTAATGAATAAAAAAAAATCTTAAAAAAAAAAGGTAACAGGTCTGATCTCAGAGTTCTAGCTCCTATCCACATGTGCTTCCCCACAAACACCTCCAGGCTTCTGCTGAAATAGGAATAAAATATTTCATGCACTTGCAGCATTAGGACACACATTTCACCAGAGCCATCAATCCTTGTTTAGGTTCAAACCTGACAAATGAAATCAAGAGCCTGGTGAGCCCACCTCTGAGCAGTTGGAAAGCCGCATCCACTGCCTGCCCCACGCACCACTGGAGATTTCTAAGAGGAGTTTGTGGAATTACTTTGCGTGCGGCGTTCACAGTGAATCCCGCCAACAGTGCTTCCTGACGGAACCAAATTTGACGTTTATAATGGCCCCAGAAAAGCCTCTCCCTAATGACACCACATCACCGCACGTCACAGCAATCAAAGGTGATGTTTCTAATAGAAGTGCCGGCTCTCCTGTGAAGGCAGGTGCCTCTTTCCTACGGAGTCGATAAAGCCAAAGGAGTCAAGGGGGTGAGACCCTGCAGGGGCTGTGGCGGGCTTAGCCGTGCTCACCAAGGGCGAGGATGCTGAATGGAAGGAGAAACTTCTCAAGAACGGATAGTCTCCAAAACCCTTGAGAACAGAAAACCCTAAGCGTATGTCATGACGGTGTCTTGATTCTTCAACGATCATGAAGCATGAGAACTCCACTCTACTGTGACGCAGCTGTCAAACACAGACAAGCCCCTCACCTCCAGGGCGGTGTTGCCAGAAGGAGGTGAATCTTCCAGCCCCCTCCTGCATTTAGAGGGAACCACAATACCAGGTCTTACTCTGGGGACTGTCAACCCAAGAAATGCATGTCTGCAGCTGAAGTAGGAGGCTCATGTGCCTTCAATAATATCTTTGGTTCCCTTTTCACGGAGAACATGCAAGCCACATGTAGAAGGCTATGCAGCCATACCAGAGAATTGCTCAGATCCCTGGATCACTTTGCGGAAAACTGTTCGTTGAATACACTTGTTAGACTATTATGACATAAACAGTCAACTCGACTATGTTAAGCTACTGAGATTTCTCTGTTACGTTATCTTAATGTAAACACTCACTCAAAAAGGTCCACAGGCGCATGTCTTGTGGTTTGGGCAGCAGCGCCAGCAAGTGCCTGGGAGGGAAGGTTGGAAGCACTTCCCTGTGCGCTGTGTAGCAGCAAAGAATTCTTCCCAGCAGTGTGTCACCAGGCCTTCGGCCAAAGTCATTAAGGTCACCAATCCTTAAAGCTCCAAGGTGCGTCTGCTGGCCCAGAATCGATTCTGCCGCAGGAGCAGCAGTGAAGGTGTGGACGGCGGGCCTCACGCTAAGACTCACTATTGATTTTCCAAGATCCTTTCCGGGAAGAACCTCTTGCTTCAGGAAGGTACCTGCTAAAAATGGCTCACACACTCCTGAGTCCAGCTCGGAAACATGCTCCAGGAAACACCGCTATGCGCACGTGACTGGCCACAGGCCGGTTGAGGGAAAACAGGAATTCTCCCGTGGATCTTCATCTACATCAGCTGCGTTTGAGGACGGGGCGTGTAAGGGGCTCTCCTGCCATCGAAATGCCTTCAAGCGAGTACTTGGGTGTCGACAGTGATGCAGACACTCAGGAGAGCCTGCAGAACCAGTGCAAGTCAACAGCGAGGGAGGGGGGCCTCCGCCAGGTGAACACCCCCTGGGAGATGTCGTCACTGATCTGGACTCCCGCCGTGGCCTCAGGAACAGGCCCAGCTCCCGTCCAGATCCTGGTCCCTCCGCCACCTCCAGTGGAGTGTGGGGTCAGCCACCCGCTTAGGTCTTACCCCTGAGGTCCTGTCCGCCGCACTCAGGACCTGCAGGGGCAGGAGGAGGTGGGAAGCTCTCTGCTCTTCCCAGAAATCTCACTTTTCCAGCCGCGCTGGGATTCCTGGTCCCCATCAGGAGGCTGCGACACCCATACTCACCTGTTACTGTTATACAATTTTATACAATCTGTATAAAAGTGACATTTCTGTTGATCAAAAGTAAGCCGATAGGACCAATTTCCCGTGATTCAGTCCAGCTGTCCGCACAGCTGCTGGGGCTCCTGATGGACAAAGACGAATTCTCACTCTTTCCTCAGCCCTTGAAACATCCAAGGGTGCAACTTCGGCACACGCCTGCGCTCTCCCCAAAACGTAAACGCTAAATTAAACATCCTCTTTGCGTTGTCACCCCCACCTCACGAAATAACTCTTTTCTTGCCCTCTGAGCTCAATGTCCTTGGTCTCAACGCCATGTCGTGCATTTTTTTAAATCCCTTAAATTCTAGCGGTGAGCAGCTCCTGTAGAACCTCTCAGGGAACCACGTGAACTGGGGACTCAGTCACGGTCCAGCGCTTGGCCGGGACCTCCCTCCATCGTCTGCGTCTGGGTGGCACAGCAGTGACTTCGGAAGTCCGGAAGGTTAGGAGGACAAGTGCATGGCCTTCCTCACCCGTAACCGCTCAGTTTTAGAAGCGAATAACCTGCCCTGCTTGGAAATGAACTCGGTTCTTGGCGGAAAACCTTTTTGATTATTCCTGCGAATAGCAATAGTGGGTTGATGCGCCTGCATTTAAAGTTGGCAGTTTCGGAGCGGCAGAGGGGTGGCCTGGCACTTCCTTCCGTGGTTTTGTCCGGGGGGCTGCCTCAGCCCTCCCCAGTCACGTGCGGAGGACCAGCCCTCCTTCACTCTTCGGCTGTAACACCCTCCTCGGGCACTGGCCCGCGTGTGGACGTGGGCCCAACGTCCCCACCACCCAGGTCAGTGAACAGGCACCGGCGGACGACCCACGGCGCTGGAAAGGGACCGGCCTGGAGCAAGGCCGACCTGTGCGAAGTTCGCTCTGGAGGGAGCCAGAGAAAGGGGACAGGTGTGCACTATTCAGGTTTAGTCACAATCAATTTCTGTCACTGAGCGAAAAGAAGAGAAAGCCAAGGATCTACGAACGTCTCTCCTTTCTCAAAGAAAACGTGTAATTAGTATTTGGAGAATCGGGTTTTGCAAGGAGGCTGCGGGGGTCTGATAAGGCACCGCAGCTCCCTGAGGGTCCCCCAGGAGCTCCTCCGAGGACATCGCCGGAACCGGGCTTAACTCGGACATCAGCTGGCCAGGGAGGGAATACATGGCGTTTCAAAGAAAACTACCGGCCTGAGGTTGTAGGTCAAGGAGCTGGGTTATGTTTTTGTTTCGTCTGCCCTGCGAGGAAGGAGTGGGGCTGCCTCTGCCTCAGCTGGTCCAGCTCTTCCAGGGCCCTCCAGCTGGAACCAGAGGTCACCGTGAGGCAGTTGTCCCCCGTTGTTGGAGGACAGGGAGAAGCCTCCATCGGGAAGGGAGTGGGTGGCCCAGCCCTATGGCGTGGCTCAGAGAGGCCCATGGGCTGGGATGCGTGTCCACAGCGCCTGCTGGCCGTGCAGCCAGCACTCGTCACATCCGAGGGTCACCTGGCTGTCCAAAGGAGGACCACACAGCCTGTGTGCCACCACCTGGAGGAAGAGGGCCACCTGCCACGACTAGCCTGGTGATCATGAACCAGGTGCTGAAAACTCTTGAGCTTTGTTTAACTGAGGGGAAAACCAACAGAAATCAGGCTCTGATGCTTCTAGGCTAAGCGGTGTGGGCAAATCATTTGCCTTCTATCAATACCCACTTTCCTACCTGGAAGATAAGGCTACCGGTATAATTACCGTTCTTACTTGAGAAAGTTGTTTTCTGAGTTGAGAAAATGTATGTGACATACTTAGTATAATACGTGGAAGATAGGAGGCGTTTGTGGCATGTTAGATAATATTTATGTGTTCATTACCCATCTGCTTGTGTATTCACTAAACACGGGGGCGGGCATGCAATGAGAAAAGATAGAATGCTTAGCAAAATGCCCGGCACACAGTAGGCCCTTGACACACTTCATATTATTTCTGCTCCTTTTCCATAAATGGCAAAATTAAGATACAGAGGCACTAGGTTGAGCCTATTGTATTTAATGTTGCTGCTAAGAGCTCCCTGTGTCCAGCAGATCCCCGCAGGAAGAAAATGGAAAGTGAGCGTGGTACAGAGAGAAACTGAGACTCTTATATTTGCTCTAATTGATAAACTTCAGGCCAAAGCCAAGGAGTGCGGGGACCTCGGTGAAGTCCCTTCAGCCGACAGCCAACTCTGCTCTTGACCTCCGAGAGCCAGGGAGGCCTTTGAACTCATCTGAGTCGCTAGGTCCTAGGCCAGGAAGGAACATTTCTCAGCTGCTTTGTCAGGCCTTCAAAGTGAATTCATTTTCTAAATGGAAAATTGAAGTAATTAGGTTATAGACGGAGTGACATTTACGAAGGTGAAAAGCAGGGAAATTTTCATATCCTTTATTAAACAGTCATTAGATGTATTAAGCAATGTGAACTAATCACTTACATTCTTCCAAATGTGATTATTCTTTTCCTGCCAAGGCTGGCGCCAGCGCACAAGAACCCAGCAAACCATGATGAGGCAAAAATGCCCCACGTGGCCTCTGCAGCCTCTTCCAGGGCCACCAGGCACCCTGGGAGGTGACAGGTGACAGGGGTGCAAGGGCCAGAGACAGCACTCACTCCCGCGTGCCCTTCCTGCAACGGTTCATTTTCTCCTCCCCACCTGTCCGAAAGGAAACCTACTCACTGACTCAGAACTATGTCCAAAGGCTCCTACTACGTGCTGGACCTGAGGTCCAGAGCACTGAGCAAAGCACGGAGCTCAGTGTGGTGGACTTGGCGCCCCTGGGAGGGAAGTCCGGCAGCGACTGAACGAGGAGACCCTGACGTAGGCCAGCAGGTCATGCCGTGGTGTTTGGCGGCAGCTGAGGGTGTCAGGCGCCACTGGGCAGCTCCCCGGGAAGGGTTTTAGGGAGCATGTCATCATGGACAAAGGCTCTGCCATGACCCCAGGGCCCCAGGACCCCCAAGTGGGAGGGACCAGATGACTGAGTAGGAGGGGTGGTCACAGGGCCTGAGAGGGGGGCAGGTGGGTCCCTGTGAATGTTGCGCTCGTGTTCTGAGATACAGGCCACCACATGGTTCTGAGCAGGGGGTTCACATAAGAAAACACAGGCCCCCTAACGGAGCTCCATGAGCAGTTCACGTTCCCCCCACTGACATTGGCTCCCCGTGTCTTCGTCCTGAGTGACACATGACCCTTTGTCTTAAATGTAGTTCCTGCGCCCTGATCTTGCCGGTGTGGGGGCCTTGACTCGGAAGGAGGGAGTGGAAACCACACCTGGCACGGTGACGAGGTCTATTGTCAGGACAGTGGCTGATGGAGGAGACCAGCAGGTACCCGTCTCCCCCGGCCCTCCCCGCACGTGCGCAAGGCTCCATCGTGAAGGGTACAGGAGGCGGTGCGTGTAAAATGCTCCACAAAAACAGTGCTGAGTCATCGGGAGCCATTTCTATTCAAAGAATGCCTTCGTACGCTCCTTACGTCTAAGTACAATTCGGCGTCCAGTTCTGCCCTTTTGAGCTCTGTTCCCACGTGGAGATCCAGGTGCCAGCCCTACTCCTGTCCAAGTCCTGCTCAGCGTCACCCGGTTCCTCACGTGGCAGTTCGCCCGGGTACTGCGGGAGCTGTTAGTGGGCGGAGGGCAGCGTTGCTGCTGAACACGCTAGGTGCGCGGGGCAGCCCCACACAGAGAATGCCCGCTGAGAACCTGCTCTAAGTTCAGCAAGTGTGGCCTCCTGCCCTTCCTGGATCTAAAGCATACATGTAAGACGCACACGTGTTCCTTCTTCACAGACTCTGGTTCATATCCCTAACCGCTCTGGCTTACGTCCTGACACGTAGTGGGTACAGTTATTACGTGGGTTTGGCCCAACAGGCTTTTACGGGACCCGGGCCACGGACAACGCCCACCAAAACTGCCGACCCGAGGGCCGGCGACCTGGGCTCCAAAGCAGAAAGGTCCATGTTGTGTTCCCTGTATTTCCGTAGGCAGCGCCACCGAGCCTTGCCTGCTCAGTGGATTAAATAAGATAAAGCTAATCCGTAAGGTGTCTTGTCATTGTTTTCAAATACAAGGTAAGGATTGGAGAGAGGAAGAAAGCCGGGCACGGTTCATCCCACCGACATCTGGCGTGAGGGCGCTCAGGGCACCGGGGCAGAGCCGGGACGAGGCCGCCGGAGGGAACCCGGGGGCAGGGAGGCCCGGGGCCGCGTCCGCACAAACACCCACCACTCTGTGCCCCCGGAGCGTCTCTTTGGAAAAGCAGGGGGCTGCCAGGACTGGTTCTATGTCTGCGCTGGGCAGATGCGGGCCCCAGAGTTGTCGTTCGATAGGTTGGCCGTTTGGGAGAAGGTAGCTGGTCCTTCAGTCTTTAAAAACCCCAACGTCCAAACTGGACTAAGAACAGTCACCGCCCCCCGGGGGACTCTTCATCCCTGGGGGATAATCCATCCATTGGGAAGAATGATGCCTCCCCCGAGGGTTCCTGCTCACTAGCCTGCCCGGCCCAGGCGTTGGGTGACTTTTCCTAAAACAGAAGCAGACGTGTTTAAAAGCAGGGGAGGGAAGCAAGTCTTCTGTCCACTTCCAGGGCTTTGGGGAGGCCTGGCAGACGTTGCGCAGGGACGTCCTGGAATGACAGACGCTGGGTTTCCCTGCCGCCCTCCCCCTCCCGCACAGCCTGGGCGCCGGGGATGCACCAGCCCCGTCCCTGCTGCTTGAAATAACGTCTGTACCAGAAAAGCTTGGGGCTTGAAGGAGCGCAAAAGTCAACCCGACACCGCGCGGAAGCAGAGTCAGTTCTACAGGAAACTCCACAATAACGACCGTGTCGAAGGCCAGGGTGTTGTCGTCGGCGTCTTAGATGGAATTACAGTATTGGCCACGTGACAGTGGAGTTGTCGAAAGGAAGTTAGGAGAAGGAAGAATTAGAACTGTCTCTAACCCGTGCTTCTTTCTTCCAAGAGGGCACTTAGGATCCTCTATCCTGGAAAGAACCTGAGACTCTGGGGGTGAAAGAGGGCATTGGTCCTCGAGGCTCTAGACAGGGCAAGGGGTGGGGGGTCCAGGCGGGAGGGTCTCACCCAGTGCCATTTCAGGGTTCCACAGCTGCTCTGCCCCCTCCCCAGCCCAGCTGTCTTCCCCACCCACCTGAGAGGGCCCCAGGGAGGCCTCGCCCACAGAGCCCCCCTGCCCTGCACACAGGGAGCTGGGCCAGCAAGTCTCAGGCCTTGTCATTGAGACAGAGCGCAGACACCCTGCACTCTGATGTCACCAGCCATACTGGCTCAGCAATGTCAGCTACCAGAGCCCAATTCGTCAAGGACCCAGAGATGGGACAGGCCATGGAGATGCACGGAGAGACAGACAGGAGAGACAGGCAAACCCACGTGGGTTTGCAGAATGAAGGACAGCAGAAGCTGGAGCACCGTTTCCCAGGCGTTCGAACCACTTCTGAGCTGGGAAGGAAGAGGGACCCGATCCCAGACAGAGTTGCTGCCACACATCCTGGGGGCGCAGCGCACCCCACTCCCACAGCCTCCCCCCTTCACACCCCACTCCCATGCAGAACCCGTAAGGGTCTGACCGACCCATGACAGCCTCAGAAGCTGCTTCCCAAATCTGGAAACCACAGCGGAGCACCGTTTGTGGACTATTTCACTCATTCCAAAGCGCTGGGCAACTCCGAGATGCAAGGGTGGGTCTAACTCTCAGCCCCCTCACTGCACGTGCGCCACAGGGCGCTGCGGAAGGAACAGGTCGGGAGACTCAGCATTGGGCCACGAAGGTTCTGACGTTCCACGGGGAAAGTTAGGCAAAGCCATGAATGATGGCGAAACACGGAGCACAGAGCCCACAAGAAGCATAAGGCCTTGCTCATCAGCGGAGATCACAGCGGCCAGGGGACTGAGAGTCACTTCCAGCGCTGGCCTGGGGACGGAAGAAAGCTCCGAAACTGTCCCCGAAAACGGGGGGGAAGAGGCCAGCGAACCCCAGCCTGAGGGAACCGCGGAAGCAGAGGCACGGTCCATGAGAAAGTGCGGGAGTGCGGGGACATATCCGCCCATTCCTTGGTTAGTCGGGCCTTCACCACAGACCCTGCTCCAGGCTTTGCAGGCGGGGCATGGAGCCCAGAGGCAGGTCATACATCCACCGAGTAAAGAATGTCACAGTGAGGAGGCGCCATCAGAATAGGGCAGGCGACAGGCTACAGGGCAGCACATGGCATGGCCATCGCCCGGGGTGGGAGTCAGCCAAGGAAGGAAGGCTTCCTGGAGGAAGGAAAAGCCCCAGGGGCCCCAGGGCGGGATGACCTTGACTGTCCGCAGAAGGATGCTGGGGCCTGAGTGGTCCCAGGCGGGGAGAGAAGCAGCGACCCCTGGGCAAGTGTCGGCTCCGCCCAGGTGAGGCGGGGGGGGGGGGGGGGGGGGGGGGGGGGGGGGGGGGGGGGGGGGGGGGGGGGGGGGGGGGGGGGGGGGGGGGTTGGGGGGGGGTGGTTAGGATGGGCAGTTGGCAGACGACCGTGGTCGCAGCCCCGAAGAGAAGCATGAAAGCCAGCTCCTTGGTGTCGCGGAAGCCAGGGGCAGGCCTAGTTCCTGAGCCGGGGAAGGCGCGTAGGAGAGGAGCTCTGGTTTGGCTACATGAAATGTGAAGTCGAATGGTAACATAAGGACTCAAGGCAAGATGTCAGGCGTAACACACACTGTGTGTTTGCAAAGAGAACTAGAAAAATAAGACTGACTGGAAGAGTAGAGTAAGTGTCCCTGTGTTCAGATCAGAAACATTGGAACATTTTTATGGACGTTTCTCCATCTAGAATATATGTCACCATAGTTATGTCTGACAGAAAAGGACATAGAATGATTAACGGTAAGAGACCCAACAAGAAAAGAAACCCAAGAAGTGAACATTAAAATAAGCTTGTGATAATATTGTTCATCCAACAGAATAGTGGGGAAACCTTTTAAATATCAAACAACACCCACTGTTGATGCAGATGGGGAAATGGGCACACTCAAATGCTTTTGACAGAAATATAAATCAGTACAATATCTTTTTAAATCCGTCGGGAGATAGCTACCAAAGCCATTAGAAGGAACAATCTCATTTGAAATGCATCCTGCAGAAATGTGCACAGAAATGGTCAAGAATGAATGTGTGAGGACGTTCGCTGCCTCCTTTTTGGTCTGAAGGAGTAAATCATTCCACATCTGCATAAAGAACTACTCCGTAAACATACTGACATAGAAAGCAGTCCGCATTTTAAGTGGAAAAAAAGGTAACTTGCATGGTCATATGTAGCATACGATTCTAAGTGTCTGATAAACATTTACACTTGCCTATGCATAAGTAAAACATTGTAAGTATGAAAAAGAATTAGAAAGGCAGCATTGGGTTATTCTCTAAAGCTATACGGGGAGGTGCAGAGGAGAATTTCCTTTGCACAGAGTGTATGTCGGTAAGGTTTGAACTTACATAATGAGAAGGATCACTTTTAAAAATTAACATTAGCAATTAAAGGTAAGTATTAGCAATTTAGACAAGACAGAACACGCTGAGCAGAACACAGAGCACTAAACTAACGTACTAATTTCTCTGAAGTGTTACTATACTTAGAAATGTGACGTTCAGGCCCTGAAATCTATGCTTAAGGGACCAACCAGATTCACAATCAAAAGATTTACAGCAAAGGATATTCATTGCCACATTACTTACAAGAGTGAACATTTTAAAGAAATGAATTATTTGTTGGTAATCACTTTATTAATCACCCTCAGGTAGAGAATAGAATGCAAGGCAGCATCCACACTATTTTTGAAGATAATTCAATGACAATGGAGAAATGACTACAACGTGTGTGTTAAGTATTAAAAAAGGAAGATACAAATGACTTGGCATCGCATATACCCAATCGTGTTTATACATATAAATGTATTAACCCATTAAATTAGTACTAGAAGAAAGTCATCCAAAATGTTATCAAGGATTGCTTCTTGGTAAATCAATTTAGAATTGAACTTATCCTTTTCACAATTTTAGTTCTTCTTCAGTGATGGTCTTCAATGAGCACGTGTTCCTTTGATAATCAGAATATTTTCAAAGAGAGAAGAAATAATACGTCAGTACACCTGTTGGTCCCAAAGCTCGCTGGATGTTACTTTGGCCTTTTGCTCAACTTGAAAAGCCCCTGATGATAACCCTAAAGGGGAACTGGCCTCAAAAAGCAGCCGCATTTCCCACATTCATTACTGCCCACTTGTTCCACGTTGCCACTCATCTTCTGGCCAGTGAGGTCCACCGATGTCCGGCCGCGGAAGCCCCCCTGGAACCGGGGAGACGCATGAGCTCGCCTGCAGGAACCATCTGTTGACGCAGCCGGAGGCCATTCCTCAGCAGACATCGAAATGGATGCTCTTAACTGGAGCCAACGCTGAGGGCATCACAGGCGTTCAAGTCGGGGGCTCACACAGCAACCAGAGGGTCCGCTCAGCAGCAAGCCCCCGTCTGTGCCCCTGACACTGTGTCTGTCACTACACTAAGCCCTAAAGCAATCAGGTCCCAGCAAAAGTCAGGTCATGCCACATACAACCCACACCGATTTCCACCCAGCTGCCTCCAGACCACAGCCTTCATGTGGTTCCGGTGTAGTGTGGGGGTCCCAGGTGTGCTGTGGGGGTCCCAGGTGTAGTGTGGGGGTCCCAGGTATAGTGTGAGGGTCCCAGGTGTGCTATGGAGATCTCAGGTATAGTGTGGAGGTCCCAGGTGTAGTATGGGGGTCCCAGGTGTAGTATGGGGGTCCCAGGTGTAGCATGGGGGTCAGATTGGCAGAGGTTTGGTGATCATTGAATTCACATTCTTAAACTCAGCAAGCGTATGCTGTTAAATGGTCATAATAGTCCTCATCCAAAGTTGCCGAGTATCAGGTAGTGAGCTAAGACTTGATGTGTATGGTATAATTTTATCAGTGTAACATTCTTATAAGGCAGGATGCTATTGGGTCCCCTCTTTAGAGGTGAAGCACTGGAACTCAGAGAGGCTAAGAAACGTGCGCAAAGTCACACAGCATAGAATGTTGGGGCTGGGGTTGGAACCCAGGCTTCAGGTCCTCATCTCTACCGGGGTCATGAACTATTGGATTAATGACACATGATCCTCTGTCCTCCTTACCTGGTACACCGTTAGCGACCAATGAACATCACCATTGTCATTAAACCTGCAATATAAGGCTTCAGGAACAGGGAGGAAGAGCAAAGCGTTCCAGAGACTTCCGTCACTGCACGTCCCAGCTCTTCTGTCCCGTCCCACACAGCGCAAGGCAATGTCTGCACCTGAACCCCTCCCCCGCCCCCCCAGCTCAGATGGCTCCAAAGGGGTAGGAATCCAGGCTCTGGGGCAGCGTTCAAGGTGACCTGAGCGAGGGGCCTCTCTGTGCGGCCGGGGATGACGATCCCTGCCCTCATCGCCTTCGCCTGCTCACCAGCATTCGCGGGTGAGGAGCATTTTAAACTCTCAGTCCTGTTACTGCTTAAATACAACGGGGCGTTTGCTCTGCTCAGGACAGGGATATGGGCCCCGGGGGTGGGACCGTGGGGGTGCATCCTCTTCTCTTCCTTTGGTCAGGGTCCCCTGGACGTGTGCTACTCACGTACTTTCCACAAGACAAGTGGTCGTTTCCTCTCTCTCGTCTTAATCAAATGGAATAGAAAGATAAAGAGCCATTTTTAAATCATAAACTTTTTTTCCTTTGCCAGCACAGTCACATCATCCAACGCACGGAGCAGTTCTTGTTGTGTGGCCTGGTCACATAACCTGATGTGACAGCATATTCTAGTGTCATTGTCGGTGCCGTTGGATGCCTGGCCTGTGAATGGGCTACTTGCCATGGAAGCCACTGACTGCCAAACGATCCACCTTCAGTCCTGTGACACAGGACCCACACCCCCTTGCATGACCCTCCCCGGCCAAGGAGGGGTGATGCCTGCCCAGCCCTCTCCTCGGGGCAGCTCCGCTGGGACTCCCGCGTGGTCCCCGAAGTGTAAACAGACCCGCAGCGAGGATGGTGCAGGACGTGGTACTGGCCCACACCCCGGACTTGGGTAAGGAAATCAAGCCTCCCTCCACGCGGCTGGTCTCCAGGACCTGGAACTCTGTCATGGGTGCTTCCATGCCGCCTCTCCCTCCCCCAGCGCACCTTTCTTTTTCAGCCAAAGAAAACCCTGTAAGAGCTTTAGAACACGTTTATCCTCAGCATCTCTAAGTCGTCACAGAAGTCACAACGAGCCACTTGGCATCCACCCCAGATCCTAAATCGGGGAAGCATTTCGGGCCTTCCTGTCTCAGCGAAATCCTCCCAGGCGTAGCCTGCCGACCATCCGCTGCCCCTGCGATTACCCAGGCTCGGCTCTTCCACGGCCCCTCCGGCCCGGCTGGAGGGCTCACTTCCACGTGCGCTTCCAGGAAGCTGCTGAAGGGCCGAGCCCCGCGGAAGGCGGGAGACCCAAGGGTCCGAGCACGGACCTGCACGCACGGCTGCGAGCCGAGATCAGGAAGACGGGAGACTCGCCCCTGACGACAGCTGAGTCAGAGGCTCCAGGACTAGGCCGCCCCTGGCAGCATCCGCCTCGGGCAGCGGCCGCACACGTGTCCTCAGCCCCCCACGATTTGCCTCCAATCCTTTTCCAATTCCTCTCGAGCTGTTATCAACTCAACTTCAAAGCGTTTCTCTTTTAGTTGCTGTGACAGCAGAAAAATCAGCGTTAGAATTCTCCTTGCAGCCCTGGCTGGTGGCACAGTGGATAAGGCGCCGGCCTGCAAACCCAAAGGTCGCAGGTTCGATTCCCCGGCCAGGGCACATGACCAGGTTGCAAACCAAGTCTCCAGTCAGGTCATGCCTGGAGGCAGGTGATGCAACCATACACGGATGTCTCTCTCCCTCTCTGCCTCTCTCCCTGCCCCTCTTTCTGAAAATAATGAAAGAAAATCTTAAAAAAAAAAAAAAAAAAGAATTCTCCTTGCGATGTGTGACCGCCTTCAGCGTTGTTGGCCACGAATCCAGGGCGCAGAGGGGCTTCTTTCCGGCGAGGTTCACGAGGCCGCCGACGGCCGCCTGGCAAACGCAGCATCGCACGGACAGAGACAAGTGCCGCGGGAGAGCCTTCAGCGCTTGCCGCTGACGTGGACGGCAGGCGCGATCCCCAAGGCCTGGAAATGGACAACGCAGGCTTGTATGAAGAAGGGAGGGAGACGGGAAGAATGGTTTCAGTGGTGATCAGAGACCAGGCAACGGAAGTTTGATATTGGATTAAATATTAGCATTTACGGCAAGTCAGGGTCCCTTTTCAAATGCACGCAGAGAATCATTGGAAAGTGCTACCAAACCTTTCTACCTCTTCCTCTGACACGTACCATCTGTCAGGACCTCAGTAAGAATGTTGGAGAAAACAGGTAAAGGCGACGGTCTAGGAGGCCCTGAAAGGTTCCCAGCTGCCCGTGGGGACCCGGCATGGGAGGGGTGTCCTGCAGAGTGGAGGGTGGGGGCAGCGGATGTTCTCCTCCATGGTTTCCTGCCTGGGTGGATCCCCACTTGATTGCAAGAGTGACCGCCAGGGACCCTGAGCAATATGACAGATCAGCCCGAAAGCCACCAGGCAAGTTAATCCTGACACAACTCAGTATAAAAAGAAAACTTTCAGAATGCGCGGCTCGTCCTGACGGCAGGAAAAGACTCTGAACCCAGGGTCCGTAGGGTGAACTGAGAGAATAAAATGTGGCTGGAAGGGCGCAAGGGGTTCTTCTCTGATGTCATTTGCCCGCCAACACTCCGAAGTGAGCAAATGGGGGTTGGCAAGGTACCTGTGGGTATGTGGAAGACTTCATTTGCTTAAAATTAAGTATTTCTTCTGAAATGCGTTTTATCGTTACTGATTTCTACATTGTTCTAGATCATGCAAGGATGAACCTCAGACACGCGCTGATAGGTCCAACAGCAAAAGAACCCATTCAGCTTTGATTAACCCCTTCCGTCCTAAGTTAAGTTGACAACTGAGTCCTAGTCCTTCATAGCACTTATTCGCAGCAGCTGTGAGATGCCGAGGTGCAGGGATTAATCCACTCCACAAATAGGCACTGAACAACTTTTTAGGCCACGTTGGGACCTAAGCAAGCATTAGAGAGGGAATACCAGAGAACTGAACATTCAAGGCACGCTTTCCAAGAATAAACGAAGAAAGCACGCAGCGCAGTCTCAGTGGTACACAGCTGCAGGGGTACAGCCGGCCCAGCCGGCTCTGCCACCGTGGCCCGAGCCCGCGGGCGCTGGTGCTGCCACGCTTCTCTGCACGCACTGGGGGAGTTTGGAGAACCGCTATCCCTCAAACTAAAATTTGTTTTAGCGACCTTAAAATGAAGACCCTGGATGATGTAAACCGCCTCGAGTGCAACGGGAACGCGTGCAGCTGTGAGGAAGTTCCCGTGTCTGAAGGAAGATGCGCTGACACACCGGTGCGGGCCACCGAGAGCAGCCTCGGTCCCTGAAACAGGCAGGAACAGGGATGATCGCTCACGTCACGCTCGCTGGCCTGTGTGGCGTGGGGCAGGGACTGGGACGGGTATGGTTCCGGAACTTCGTTCTAGAACTTTCACCGTGACAGCGAGGAACTGCCGAAGAATCATTCCAAGTGTGCCAGGCGCACGCACCTGTGTGTGATCGCACATGGGCTGATGGGTGCAGACGGAAAGGAGGAAAAGGCCCGAAAAGGTCCGCCTCACAGGGCATGTCAAAGCCAAGGGCAGTGCTCAGCTTCTCTTCGGGAAACGCAGAGCACAGGAAGCAGGGAATGCGGATCACAGTTGCTGCAAGCCGTGGGGCGTGTCTGGGTGAAATGCGCACACTTGATTGTGTCTGTGACCCGAACTACGGCAATTTCCATTTCCCCAGAGCAGCCACTGAGACAGTTACACGTACGGTAAGAACCGAAATGTCAGCCTCCCCATTTCCTTAAGTGGTGTCAAAGCGCTGACCTTTTTCACTTGGAGTCCTTTCCCTTGTTAAATTCCAACAATTAAGGACCATGAGTCAGGCTGCCGGGCTGGGTCAGATTCCGCTCCCTGGAGTCGGTCAGCCGGAGACCTGGCCCGGGGCATTGGCTGCGTGTGGATCCGCGTGGCGCTCCACCTTGTCCACGCCAGCCCGGCCTGGAGCCCGGCTGCCCTGCGTCCTCAACTGGAGAAGGGGCTGCTGGGTGGGGTCAGTGTGACAGCAAACAGCTACAAGGCCCCGGGGGTTTCTGTGTGTGTGCAATGCTCACATGCATGTGCACACAGTCATCATATAAACGCCCATCTTGAAAGACCAAGACTAGCTCCTGGCTCGGTCCCAAGCCTCCTCACTGCCGACACAAAACCTCTGTTACACAGGCATTCACCACCACCCCCCAAAACCCCCGGGTGTCTGCTGGCATCTGATTTTAGCCACATGCCATCTGCATCAAAATACCAAGGGGAAACCCAGGGCATTTGCCCAGCTCCCGACCGTCTGGAGACTCATAATTCAGCTCCTCATCCATCAAAGACATTATTTACCGCTTTTTCTATGCCCACGGAAAGCTCAAAGACTATTACGTGACTGAGTGAATCTCAACTCATGTATTGTTAACTATTTACATGATCTATGTTGTCCCAAACATGCTTGGTCCGTGGGTATCACGATGATTGCATTTTAGGACATTTGTCGCCGTGATGTACCATCCCCAGAGTAATGGGGAGGGCTGTGGTCGTGGCTGCTCACGTTACCAAAGTCAGCCTTGGACATTCAGTCCTGCTGACAAAAGGAGTGTTTGCAAGTTGTCCTGCGGAGTCTGGGGGAAGGGCACGCAGTTTGCTGCTGCGTTTTCTGGAGTTTTCTGGCGCCCGTGCTCTTTAGAAAGGGAAGGAGGGACCCTGTGTTCCACAGCGCAGCGTCACCCCCACCCCCGCCTCCCCCAGGGCGCACGCTCCTGCCCAGACCGTGTTCCGTGTGATGCCTTGACACACAGGAAGGGAGAGAATGGCTTGTATAAGAAGTGAGTTTCCAGAATGTCCACTGTTAGGTGATACCCCCCTGCCCCCCGCTGCTCCACGGTCAGACCCCAGACCAGGCTGCCCACCCCCTTAAATCTGCGCAATTGCTAGAACCCAAATTCACGGCCCTCTAGCCAACTGAATACACACTTTGCAGCCCATTAACCTGGAAAAGGCCCTCCTTTTCTCCAGTCTTCAGGACCATTTTTCTCATGTTGAGGGTGGTCCCATTCTCTTTCTCGCGCCTTTTCTGTGAAGATGAGGTAGCTGCCCTTCTTTCAAAGCCTCAGCCTCCTGGCGTGAAGAACAAGTCCCACACTCAAGTGCGGCAACATGAAAACACACGAATAATGTTAACTGTTACAGCAGATAAACTTCATGTATGAAATCTGATTCTTATCCTCCTTGCCTGTGCTTTGTGGCTTGGGAATCATTCCTGAGAAATTGGAAAACCTTACGAAAAGTCTAAGGAGACCCAATGACTTCTAACCAGGGTATGAATTTGAGGAAAATAGGTGTTCAGGTTGGGTGGGGGGTACAAAGCTGGAAGCTGAATTACCTTCAGAGGGGTGACAAGTTAGCAAAGACCCTTGAATGTCACAGCGGGAGCTCTGTCGGTGTCACGGTAAACATTAATATTGTTATTGGCGCCCTGTCCTTCCTTGATCTTGAACCAAAGGCTGTGTTTCTTCCAAGCACAGTCTTGTCAAATGAATTAGAAACAGAGTTTGGACGTCCTTTCTGTCAAATAGAGTGAATTTCATTTCTAAATGTCCCTTGGTGGTTGTTTTAAAGAGCTCACACTGCTTTTCCCCTTATTGGCCTGGATCTTGTGGGTAATTTATTTAAAAGACTTCACCGGTCCTGGATGGCTGGAACCCATTTTAATCTCTAAATGGACCACTCTCCTCAATTGAATTTAGAAATGAAGAGGCTGGGTGTTTCAGACTGCAGTGGTGACTCATCGGCTAACCTTGGCCTGAGCGTCTGAGCGCAGCCCGTTTCCCTGGCGACAGGCTTGACCCAGGGCCCCAGAGGCGGCCCCGCAGAGACCAGCGGAGTCCTGCGCCCAGTGTCTGGTCATGGGGTTGGTGAGGCATCAGCCAGGCAACCCAATTAGGCAGAATGTCGTCATCAAGTCAGGGATGCGAGGCCACGGTAACCCCTGTGCTAGCAATTCCAGGGGAAACAGGAAGAATTAACCTGCCTCCTGCCTACACACCATTTTCAGTATTAAGGGAATGAGTCGTTGCCAAGAAAATATTAATACACCACAGTACGATGAATTCTCAAATAGAAAACTAAACAAAATCCGTGCACAGGCGGGAAAAGAAAAGTCCAACAGAAAGGATTGGCCGGTGTCTTTGAGCTGAGACCGTAGAACCTACAGAGCAGACTCACTTGCAAAGACATAAAAACCTTGAACACCTCTGTTTCCCAGATGTGATTACTAGTCCAAGACCCAAGGAGCTTCAGACACTTAAATTAGACGGTGCACGATTAGGGAGCTGCAACTCCAGTTTCACGTTAATTAGTTTTCATGACAAATATCTCCCCCTGCTTATCTGCAAGGGTTTCATGTCGGGGGCCCAGCCACCTCGCCTCTGACCCCCCTGCACCCCCCATTTCCCAATTTCGCAGCTGAAGGACAAAGCACACCTCCGAACTGGCCCGTGTGGCCCATCGGGGGCAGGGAAGGGGGACAGTAATAACACAGGAAGAAGGAAACAAAGGCAGACGCTGTGATTCAACCACAAACATGGGACCCAGGGGGCAAGAATGCCAGTTCAGACTATCGAAAATTTCACTAATGAGTGAAATTTTTCATCCGAACGCAGCATCGGACTCTCGCCCCACCTCCCAAGGTGGCCGTGGTAACGGGGTGGGCGCGCGGAGATCAGGACGTTGGAGAGCTATAAACGAAGTGGCTTCCACCATCCATCGAGCTCCACCGTGTCCCCTCCTTCAGAAAATGAAGAAATGAGGAAGAGCCCCCCGGGCAGCCGGGGGCGGCTCAGTGAGGCTGGGGCGGCGGGATTCTGCTCTTGGGGGCTAAGAAGCAATTGTGCGGACCCACAAGCCCAGGGAGTGGAGGGGAAGAGGGCAGGCCTCCCCGCCTGCTCCCGCCGCTGCCGTGAGCACCCCCTCCCCAAGCGACCCCTACACGCTCTTCCGCCATCAGCACCCTTGTTCAGGACGCGTCCACTCGCGTCCACAGCCTGCATGTCAAGCCTCTCGCCTATGTGAGGATGTGAACAGTCCGTTTTCTCAACCACGACCCAAAGGTGCTGGCCTTCAGCACCAAAAACAGCATCTTCGCTTCCCGCCCAAGCACCCACCCGTTGCCCGTGGCTGCGTTTCTGAGTGTTCAGCCGCTCAGCCTTCCCGGTGGAGAGGTTCTCCCCTGAGCGCCCGAGCCATGATTCCTCACGCGTGACAGCTGCAGGCTGGGAGACCCTATATATTTCTGCGGAGGCCGCAGTTGTTGGGAAGGTCAGTCGTCAAATGGGGCTCATTTTTCACCGAAGACAAAGGCAGGACCAAGGTCTTTTCGATTTGTATGGAATTAGGCTGGTTTTGCCGGGGTGACAGCAGGAGCACTTGAGCAGGTTTCTCTCTTTTCGAACAAGAGACGCTTGGCAAGAGATTGATATCTTTAAAAATTCATGAAACATTGATCCAGCAGTAAAGCTTTAATGAGATTTGTAAAACAAATGATGAAGCAAAAGTTATGGCTATTTGTAGGAAAAACAATGCTGGTCGAGGAGGTCTTATTATTTCAAAATTTAGTATTCCCACCGGAATTATTTTTAAGTAACGAGAGGATAGGCCTGGAAGGGTAGAAAGAGAGGGATTAGCACAGAGCATAAGAAAAATAATACTTTTTAATGTGTTTGTTAATACAAGAAAACTCAAACGAACGTTATTGCTATTAACAGTTTTCAACTATTGATTAAGCGTGGAAATTGGGTTGGAAATATAAATGTTGCTTTGAATACGCACACTGGGAAAAATAAATTATAGGCATCCAAAGAAGTGCTTTCTTTTCCTTCAGATTGGTTGTCTTTTTGCGTGTTTGCTAATTTTTTGCTTTCCCCTCCATCTTCTACCTGACTTCTTCCTTTCTTCAGACAAACAGTGTTTCCTGGCGGACATAATTCAATGCAGAGCTTTCTCCATGGATCATAGAATCATGGCGGCAGCTAACACATACATATTCATCTAAATTGTCCTTTGATTTAACCAACACTTTTTGAAAATGTAAGGCTTTTCCCTGCATCTGGTTTCTTTCACTTAACATCGCATCCTGCAATTCTCTGTCCACTTGACCACACGGCATCTCCTGGTACGTATGGAAGTTCCGTGAGGTGCCGGCTCCCCAGACTGTTGCCAAAACAACCTGTTGATGAGCTGAAGCCGGGCTTTTTGCTCTGGGGTACAGGTGAGCCAGCCCCACGGAGCCCGGCGGCTCCTCCACGGGGGTCAGTGCCAAGGGGGTGTTGGGTGAGATTCTGAAGTCCCAGCTGAAGGCAAGTCTTTCCATCCTGAGGCTGGGTGAGGTTGGGTAAGGGTCATAAAACAATCATTTTCTATTTCCAACTCCTGCAAACTAGCTTCTC
Source organism: Noctilio leporinus (assembly GCA_004026585.1). Lineage (NCBI taxonomy): Eukaryota > Metazoa > Chordata > Mammalia > Chiroptera > Noctilionidae > Noctilio > Noctilio leporinus. The sequence continues at coordinate 31,096 of PVIW01003609.1, read as the reverse complement.
TGTTAGCAGCTTCATGAGGGTATAATTGGCATACGATAAACTGCACCTATTTAAAGGTGCAATTGGGTAAGATTGGACACATGTACACACTCGTGAAACCAGCACCACAAGCAAGACAGTGCGCGTGTCCATCCCCGGGTCCCCATGGGTCAAGGATCAGCATTTGCTGCCTGATATCCAGTATCCACAAATCCATTGTTTCATACGCTTGGTTGTGTTGATTTCAGGCAGGAGGGTCAAACTCATTTCTGTCATCCCTGAAGAGAAGATAATTTAGGGTTGAAGGACTCAGGGAGGCAATGGATTTGAAACAAGAAGCCCAGTGAATGAATAGTAGTTTGATACTTTCCCTTGAATAATGTTGATGCCTTCCACAAAGTTACTTGCAACTTTTTTCTCTCTGGACAAAAATTCTCCTGAAATAATAAAAACATGGTCATAGAGACTGTACCACAGTAAAGTCACAGAGAGGGAGATGGTAAACGATATGGGTACAGGGATGCTTCTGTCCCCCAGGGTCCCCGGGCCGATCTTCTTCACCCTGCGCAGAAGGGAAAACCGTGACAAACACCTGTAGATGCGGTGGATCCCCGTTTCCTGCTGCCAAGGTCACCGATGGCGTAGCACGTGTACAGGCGTGGTTGTGTCTGTTGGCATCGGAGGGCAGGTGGTCCTGCTCCTTTGGCCAGATGACCTTGTGTTGGGTCATGGGAGGTGTAGCAGCTGCACCGCAGCATTTAACACTTGCAACACAGGTGAGCTGCAGGGGAAGAGTGAGGACCACATCTGCAGTGCCCGTCCCTTCGAGGAGCTGAGCGTGTCCCCATTAAACCAGGAGACATTGTTCTCCATTGGAAGCAGCCAATGAGCAAAATCATGTCATGTTATGATTAATTGGTTAGCATTCCAGATCATTTATTAATATTAAAGATTCCGGGAAGGCCTTCAGAGATATGAATATACCATTTTCGTTCCCTACCATATATTATAAATCTTTCAAGAAAGGATTATATGGCCTTAATGGGATCATCCTGTCTGCTAGTCCCTACATCATGGCTTGCAAGGTTGTCCCTAGTTTCTGGGCCTTTGGTAAAGTATAAAATGGAGACACTTGAGAGAGGAAAATAATGCAGAATTTGGGGGTTATTGGCTTGAATTCTTAAGTCAAGGTCCCATCTTTTTCCTTCTTGAGTTAAATTATGAAATGATGTGTTTCCCTAGAAGAAGTGCTGATGGATGAAAAGGAATGTGCGGTCCTATTATGAAGAAAAGCATCAGTTCACCAAAGCCACAAGTTTCAATCCAGTTCCCAGAACAGCCAGCATGTGTGGGTCCCAACCCCAGCACCAGTGATTGAGAAACACTCAACTCAACCATCTGCTTCTGGACAAAATGCCCCCTGTAGGATCATCAAATAGTGTGGCAATGGTTCAGTACCATGCAATAAGCATGGTTTAGTGCCAGGCAACAGAATTTTTTTCTGTATGGAAATTATTAGTTAGGCTGAAAGCAAACTAAGAGTAATGCAATTTATTTGTAAGACTGGGAAGGGGACATGGCCCCCAAGTGTACACCTTCTGTGCCCTATCCCTCTTCCAGTTCTACTTCAGTGAAAGTTCAGTTATCAAAGCTAACTCCAAAAAGGCCTCCAAACATTGTTTTCTAGATATGTAAAATAAGGTTTGGTAGATTTCTAGATATTATGGTGTTTGTCAAACAAAAAAGTCACCAAATGGTGAGTCCAGTTGCCCAGAAAACCAACTGACTAATTTACAAGAAGTTAGAATGAAGGGAAGCAAAGTAGCTCCAAGGGGAAATGTGTAAAAGCCCAGTAAGCCGTTTGGTCACATGTTCTAGCAAGTAAATGACTGGGCCCATACCGAGGAGTGACTAAGAGTGCAAAAAGCAGTATTAGGAATTGAGCTTTCTAGCCCTGGCTGGGGTGGCTCAGTGGATTGAGTGCTGGCCTATGAACCAAAGGGTCAGCAGTTCAGTTCCCAGTCAGGGCACAGGCCTGGGTTGTGGGCCAGGTCAGGTCCCCTGTTGGGGTTGCATGGGAGCAACCACACATTGACGTTTCTCTCCCTCTCTTTCTCCCTCCATTTTCCTCTCTCTATAGGTAAATAAATAATACCTTGAAAAAGAGGAAGAGAAAAAAAAAAGAATTGAGCCTTCTAGGTAACATAGGTCAAAGTAGCTTTAACCCAACTAGAGAAGGAAAAAAGATAGCTAGAAAAACAAAATAAAATGCAAATGAAAGCATGACGGTCCGTCCTCTTGCTCTGTGGCCTGAGGGGAAGATGTCTACATCTCACACGGTCATCACCTCGATCGGAAGCTCTGGGTAGAAGCCGTCAGCTTCCGAAGGTCATCCACTTCAGGGGGCTCCCAGTACCCTCAAGCGCGAGCCTCCAACACGGAAAGTCTTCCAGCGAGTCGAGGATAGTTTCAGCCACTTCAGTAGAGACACGTGGGATTTTACTGCTATTCTAGTTGTTCATAGCACTTGTTATCATCTTTTCAGTTGGGTTTTGGGGCTGTGTTTCTTTGATATCTGGGTTTCAGACGATATAAATTTGTCTAGAATGTTAAGGAAAGGCCGATTGTACTTGTTGCCAGAACTGGGTGTATTGCTTGAGCTCTTGCTGTACTGACCATGTCTGCTTGCGGTAGCGTGGAGCCTAGAACTGGAAGTGGCGTCCACAGACGTCTGGATCAGCCTGTTACTAATTCATGGACTTGGGGTGGTAGCGTGGAGCCTAGAACTGGAAGTGGCGTCCACAGACGTCTGGATCTGCCTGTTACTAATTCATGGACACGGGGTGGTAGCGTGGAGCCTAGAACTGGAAGTGGCGTCCACAGACGTCTGGATCTGCCTGTTACTAATTCATGGACACGGGGCGGTAGCGTGGAGCCTAGAATTGGAAGTGGCGTCCACAGACGTCTGGATCTGCCTGTTACTAATTCATGGACACGGAGCGGTAGCGTGGAGCCTAGAACTGGAAGTGGCGTCCACAGACGTCTGGATCAGCCTGTTACTAATTCATGGACACGGAGTGGTAGCGTGGAGCCTAGAACTGGAAGTGGCGTCCACAGCCGTCTGGACCTGCCTGTTACTAATTCATGGACACGGAGGGGATGGGTTCTAGAGGCACTTCATGGCCATCAAAGCCCACATCTTAGCTCACAGAAGTCCCAGAGACCCTGAGAGTTCTGCTCATTGGGAGTTCAGGATTCTCTTGGTTCTTTCCTCCTTACCTGAAAATTGGAGCTGCCATAGACCGTACAATTTCTGAGCGAATGACAGAATTTTTTAAATCTCTTGAATAACAGTCCCAATGAAATGGAATTCCCTGTCACTAGGGAGTTAAGTCATAATCCCCCAAGCTGGGAACACAATACATTTTTTGCTACTATGAGAATTGTACCATTTCAGAAAGGAAAGGCTTCCATCCATCCTTTTAAAAAAATGATCAAACCATGTTCAGAAGAAACATTCAAACCCACTGCAGAGGGTGAGTCTGGGAAATTCCCTTAGAGATAAGCAGAGGGACCCAGACGTTTGCTTGTGTCCCGTCTTTACCCACATTGACAGTTTTCCTCCGCCGGTGACAGGTGGGGCTTCTCAGACATGCCCCTGTGGCCTCAACAATTTCAGTAAATTTCCCCATCGACGTTGACTGAGTACGTTTTTTCATCCCATAGCGGGTAATTTTATGTAAAAGTTTTTACAAGCTTCCATTCCAAGTTTTCTTACTTTGGAGCTGACCTCCTGCATCCTGGAGTAGCCTCTGCGCTGCGCAAGAAGACTGGGTTTCTGGGTGCAGTTCATGGTTAGAACCCCACTGTCTGATGTATGTACAAGCCAGGACATGTCCTGTAGCTCCCGCTGGTTCCATTTGCATGAGCACCTAGTCCTGTAATGACCCCTGAGCACACAGCCTTCATCAACATTGCTGACCATCCTTCGCTGGGGTCCCACTAAGGCCAAGGATTACCTTTGCTTAGGAAGCATTGAAAGACCATGACTTTAGCCCTGGCTGGTGGCTCAGTGGATAAGGCACCGGCCTGTGAGCCCAAAGGTCGCTGGTTCAATTCCCAGCCAGGGCACATAACCAGGTTGCAAGCCAGGTCTCCAGCCAGGTCCTTAGCTGGAGGCAGGTGAAAGGCAACCGTACTGGATGTCTCTCTCCCTCTCTGCCTTTCCCTTCCCCCTCTGAAAATAATAAATAAAATCTTTTTAAAAAATCATGAACTTTCCCAAAAGTGTAACTACTTCCAGTGAATATAGCAACCTTCGTGTCTCTATTCTACCCATCTGAGCAGATTTTACCTCTGATAAGTTGTCTTTTTCTAGGGGTGAAGTGAGTCTTGTTTCAGCTTAACTCACCTGATGTTTTCCTATGTCCATCTGAAGAGCCAACCCATCAATGACCAAGAGCAAGTCTATAATTTCTAAAGGGGCTCCTAATAAACATATAAGAGACATAAACAAATGTTCACAAATAGAGATCAGGGAGTCATGACTTCCCCCTTCTTCCCGCTCATGGAATAAAAGCAGTAGAAGGCAAAGGATTCATCAAGAAACAGACGGGGAAATGGAAAAGGGCTCAGGACTGAGATGCCAGCCTCGTGGCAGAGCTAGGCTGCGTCTCGTGGTGGAACAATCACGTGACGGACCCGCAGAGCCAGGCGGACCACCCCAGCCGCAGGGGTCAGCAACACCCCCTGGCCCAGCTGCCTCGCTCAGAACCTGCGCAGGAGGCGTCGCAGGCGAAGAGAAGCTGCGGAAGCCCTTGCCCGCTGACGACTCCATGGCAGCACGAAGGACCAGCCTCTCACGTGAAAACGCGGACATGCTTACATGGGTACAGATTCACGGAGAGCCTGTCCACATGCAGGGTTCCGTGAGAGGTCGGTGACTAAGGACCCGGTGACTTACTATTGCAGGGTGACACTCGGAGCGAAGTCACAAGTGAGACCTGGAGAACGTCTTCATTGTGTCCGGCTTCCCTCCTTATGTCAGCCCGTCCTGGGTGATGACACTGACGGTGGCAACATTACAGCTTCTATTTGGAAACCTTCTGCCCTTTCCGAGCTAGAATGGGAAGTGGATTAATGGCCTCTGTCTCAAAGCACAGCCAAGGTTCCCTACCTAGTGGACAGGAACACAACCAAAGGGAAGCAGGAGGCCTCCGGGGCGTGGGAAAGCACGTGACACCGCCGTGGTCTAGGGACAGGGTGCATTTTGCCAAGAGAGCCGGACAGACATTTATTTACCTAGCTGCTGTCAGGGAGCGTGAAAGGAAGCGCACACAATGCTCAGCTGGGGAACACGCACTCCGGGAAATCGGCAGCAAAGACCAGGGGGCACTTCGGCTGGAGCCCAGGGAAGGCAGGGTGAGTGTCCATGCAAGGTCCTCAGGCCCACGCCACCCCTCGCCCCTGTGCAGCACTGGCCTTCGCTCACCCGAGGGCCGTGGCTCCTGGCTGTTGCTGGTGGTGTTGCTTTCTGCGCTGTGTTACTGGGAGGACAGGAGTGTTACAAAGGCATGTGTAAGGTATGCTGAGCCTTTAGCAATATACAGTTTACAGGCATCTTCTCCTTTTATGGATTTCATTTTCAACACATCACACACACACACACACACACACACGCAAGCACAAAGACCTTCACAGTCTGTAAGTCTTCCCCATGATGCAACTTTTGTTAGGTCTTCAGGAATGCTAGAAACTTAGTCCTTTTGTAAAATATCACAACAATCACTCATCAAAAACAAAAGTAACTTTTCCATACGAAACGTCTACTTTTATCTAGGCATTAGTATGGAAAGAATGGTGGAAAGGGGGCGGGGTTACAATAAATAATAATTTTACATGCTGAGTAATAGAAGGCCCATTATGAGACAATCTAGCTGTATAAATACAGGAGGCCCCTATAGTTCAATTCATTAAATAGCCAGATAAGGGATGAAACATTTTTATTACCTTCCCATTAGGATAAACGAAAATTTCAAAAAAAGCAATTATTTCTGCGTCTAATGTGGAACACCACAAAACCAGCCAAGCCTATATCAGACCCTAAATTTTGTCCTAGAGTTGGTTCAAGCTACGAACCCCCAAGGCCTCCACGGTAAGTGAAAGGCTCAGTTCTAAGATGAGAACGGGGGATGCTTGGACATTTGGAAGAAAGGGGTGAACATCCACCTCAGGCCAGGGCAAGTTCTATGCTCACGGGGCTGTTCGTAATCGCATTCATTGTAGGTGTACCAGAGGCTTTGCTGTTGAAGATCCAGTACAGTAAACCCGTTGAGAAGCCCAGAGCCTTGTGCGGATAATAATTGCTTCCCAGGTCATCTGCACAGAACTGCAAATGTGGCTTCCCAAACACTGTGTTTTCCGAAAACTGGGGCACACCCTGCAGTGAGTGGCGAGATGACAGCTGAACAGCAGAGATTATGCTGCAGAGACGGGAAGCCAGAGGTCAGCGAACTCCCAGTTCTCACGTTGGGAGGAATGCGCCGGGCGGGCCTGGAAAGCATCCATGGTGATTACGTCCACGGCAACCACGACCCCTGAGATGTTCGTGCATCTGAGCTGATTTAATTTGGAACAGGGCAAGGCAAGGGCCTTCTTGTTCACTATCTTCAAAAAGAGACACTTCAGGGAAAAAGGTTTACAGAAAAGTATGAAGTAAGAAAAGGCCGTGTCAGATGATCGTGGCTTTGTACAAATAAACATAAGCAGAGAACACAAGGACAACACAATGAAAACAGTGGCCATATCGGCGAGGGATAACACGTGTTTCTGTACAAAACTTCCTTTAATGTTCGCACACGACATTACCTTGAGTCATACAATTATATATAAAATGTAATAGAGAAGTAACGTCATATGTAAAACTTAGAGGGAAAAAGGGAGGCAGCTCCACGTATGAGCAGCATGGACAAGATCATCTGAGAGGAAAGGGGGGAGTCCCCCCTCCTTCTCAAGTCACCCCCTTCCTGACGCTGCGGCTGCTCCCACCCTGTTAGCCCCAGGGATCCCAACATGACGCCTCCCCTGGGGTATAGGGGGCACCGTGCACTTGTATTGTTTGATTGATCCACAAAGATGAGTTGACCACTTGCTATTCACCAGACTCCCTGCTAGTGACTAGGCGGCCCCTGGAACAAGACACTGGCACCCGCCCTCCCTGCTGTCCGGATTTAGAGGGGTGGCCATAATCCAGTGTGGCACATGTAGCAGGTGCAGACAGAGACATGAGCAGGGTCCTGCAAAGGGGGCTAAGGAAGACTTCCTGTGGGAATGACACCGAGGCCGGGCCAGGGGGGCTGCTAGGACAGAGGCCCCCAGACATGTGGAAGAATTCTCGGGATGTTCAAGGAACTGCAGTCCGAAAGGGACACAAGTGACAGCTGGGGAGCTGGGAACCTGCCAGGTCGCAGAGGACATTGTCAATTGTAGGACTGAGTCTGAAGTTCATTTCTCCTAAACCTGCATGCGGGGTCTCTCTCTCTCTGTGTCTGTCTGTCTCTGTCTCTGTCTGTCTCTCTCTCTCTCACACACACACACGCTTCGTACCAGGGTGGTAACACACTAAACAAGATGCTTGTCAACTCTTCATTGTCGTATTTCATGGAGACCACACTCTATCAGTACATGCAGAACTGCTTCTTTATTTGTAAGAGAGGTTTAATTTTCTGTTATGTGGACGCATCCTAATTCATTTAACCAGTTTCCTGTTTTCCCATTGACGGACTTTGATGGCGCCACAGGCAGGTGGGTCAGTAAACATCCTTGTACACGTGTCATTTGGCATGAGGACCAGTGTCATGTAAATTGCCAGAAATTGGAACAGCTCAACTATTAGATCCTAAAGGGGTAGATGTATTTTCAATGTTGATAGGTGTTGTATTTTACAAAGGTTGTAAAAGGTATCTACTCTCCAAAGCAAGGGGTGCCTGTCTCTATGTCATTGCAAAATCCTCGTGATACCAGACTTCTTGATCATTGTCAATATGGCAAGTGAATAATGTCACTTCATTTTAGATTGATTTTGACTATTTCTTACAGTTGACCATCTTTTCCTATGTTTAAGGGCCACCTGATTTTTTCACTGTGACAGATTATAACCTTGGCCCATTTTTCCAATGGCTTGGTGATAAATTCCCTGTACATGTGCTAAAGAAATTAAGCTTTTTGGTGAAATGAGTTGCAATCGTGTTTTTCCCATTTTTACTTATCTTTTGATTTTATTTTTAATATTTTTATGTATAAATTCTTTAGCTCTATGTAACCAAATTTACAAGATATATATATATATATATATGGAATTGGGGTCAAATTTATAAAGCTTACTGTGCCAAGATTATTGAAAAATTATCCCATGTTATCTTCTTGTACATATAATTATTTTCATCATGAACTTATTTGGATATAAAATGGGAAATCCACATTAACTTTTTCCAGATGTTTGGCTTAGTTGCGCTAATACGTTTCACTTAATAGCAACATTTTTCCCACTGATTTTTTCCCCCACTGATTTAAACTCTCATCTTTATAATGTACAAAATTCCTAATGTTTTGGAAGCTATTTTGGTTACATTGATCTACTTACAAAGTAGATCATAGTATTTTAAATAGAGGAAGGATATCCTATATTTATTCTCCTATTTCAAAATTTCCTGGCTAACTTTGTTTGCTTTTCCATAGAAATTTTTAAATCAACTTATGTGGCTCTAAAAGAAAACACCCATCAGTAATTTCATTTACACTTCATTGAGTTTATACAGTCACCTGTGGAGAACACAAGCCCCATCATATTGAGTCTTCCTTTCTGAAACAGAATAAACTTTCGTTTTTACAGAACTGACTTTGTGACTTTTGGGACCGTTTTAAAATATTTTTCATGTCGATCACGTGGAACTCCGGCTAAAATTACATCTACATGATTCATCTTTTTGGTGGCTGATGCGAGGCTCCCTCCCCTCCTCCATCCCTGTGTGGTACAAGAAACTGCTGATCCCCTCATCTTCATTTCATGCCCAACACCTTACCTGGAGTTTTCCCGTCGGCTCTCCTACAAGCTTCAGTTAACAGTCATGTCATGTGCGCATGAAGGTAACGTCATCTCTCTTTTCTAATATTGTCACATCTCCCTCCCCTCTTCAGCTCTGGCTGGCACCTCTGAAACCATGCTGAACAGCAGTGATGACAGGTAGATGAACTTCTTAATTGTGTCTCACTTTGCTAGAATATGTGCAAGGAGTACGCTGCTGCCTTTTGAGATGACACGTATGAGGTGATAAAAATATTCATTTCTTTATTCCTTTTTTCATCGCAAATGTACATTAACTATTAGTAAAGCCTTCCTGGCACATCCAGAAATGATCTTAACATTTTTTTTTCTTTTTAAAACCTCTTAAAATGGCTAATTAAATTATCATTTTAAACTACCCTTGAATTCCTGAAATAACTCCATTTTCCTCCTTTGCTTTTACTCCTTTTACTGGGTTGTCATTCTAATATTGCTCACCTACAAAAATTATTGCATCTATAGTTTTCTTCTGGTATCCTAGTTATGTTATTGTTGGTAGAATATGACTAAATGCATTAAAAGAATTCAGAGCCTGCCCATTATTTCCCTTTTATATGCTCTAGAATACCTTACTAATGTTGGCATTGTATATTTCTTAAGAGTTTGGTAAAATTTCCCTATAAAGTAAGCTGGGCCTGATGCCTTTTTCCAAAAGTAGCCCTTTCCTGCCTCCTACATCTCACCTGCACTCACAGATCTCTCTAAATTTTTCCCTTCCAAGGGATTCTGGTTTTGGTAAATAACTGGTTTCAGTGTCTGATTTATTATGCATTGGTTTATTTGATTAATATTTTAAGATACCGATACTGTTTTATTCAGTAGCGGTCTTGTGAATGACATTCTGACTCTTCGAAGTGACCGTGTTGGTCTTGTTCGGTACCTTATCTCCAAAGTCCGACTAAAATCATGACTGCTAGATGTCCATTTGTTTGCATTTGATAGAAATTTAATACTTAGTCTTCCGTTGGCGGCATTTCTGGTTTCTCCATTTTGCCTGTGTCTTGAACGCAGTCTTCTCTACCTAGCACGGAATGTTGCTAGTGAGGAGACCAAGGCCAGCATGAGTGATTCTATTCTTAACCATGTTTTGTTGAGGTTCCTCCCAAATATACTCTTTTAAGTTCAATAAACTTACTAGAATGTATTTAATATATAAATTTGTGTCACTGTCTCCTGAAATTCCACTTGTCCTTTCAGTCTATAGATTTTAGGGTTGCTTTAAATGTTTGAAATACCTTCTTGCGTTATGTTCTTTATTCTACGTTTTCTATTTCATTATTTTGGTTCACTCCTCTAAGGGCCTCAATTATTCACATTACTATCATGCGCTCATTAAGTTCGTTAACTGTATATAACATCCTTTGTGCTGCTTCCAATAAAACCGTCATTAGAGTGATCGTTTTCTTTTCTTTTTTGTTCTTTTTCCTAGAGCTCTTACACTTTATCTCTGTTATCCCCATTTCTCCCTTCAGCGCTCATAGCTGCACTTTCTACTCCAGTTAAATAGAGATAATTGCTTAGATGATTTAATTCTTGTTTTTGCCTTGTTTTTCAATCCACGGGTTTCTTGTTTTTGTGTTTGGTTTTTGGGGGTTTTACAGGGGGTCATATGTTTACCCTGCTTTATGATAACATTTTATTTTTTATCTGGCACTTTTTTTCATTTGCCTTTATCCATTTTTTCTTACAATATCTTTGAACAGGAAGGTGTGTCATTCTCATTCACTGACCCCTCTAGACCACCCATTACCGCGGATCCCAGGGGCGGGCTCTCATAGGCTAGTGGGATTCCCATGACCCACCACGAGTCCTGAGCCTTGACTTCTCCACACACAACCAAGAGGTACAACAAGTCATTTCCTAAAAATATAGCCAGTCTTCATGATTTCCCATTCATTCCCATCTTCCTTCACTTTCCTTTATGCACATAGTTTGGGGAACTTCCCCCGACCCCAAGAAGGAGGCTGCCTTTGCTTCTCCGCATGTTCCTGGGGCTCCGAGCACCTGCTCTGCCAGGAGTCCGCACTGTCCTGGCCCCATGTGCACCCACCGAGGCTCAGGGAGGCACGTCTCACACTTTCACCCAAGGGTGCGGTGCGTTCCTTGTTCTCCTTACTGTCTTTACCAGGCTTCATCAAGGGGAGGGGGTGATGTCTTCGTTACCCCAGCATCTGTTACATCAAGGCCCCACTCCACCCTCCACAGGTCTTTTAAAATCAGTTTCCTAACTCAGGAAAGTGTTCTCCTGTTGGACACGCGCCTGGCCGGAACCTGTTGAACACGAGGAGCAGGACAGGTGCTGTGCACATGCCCTGCCTCGCTGGGTGGGCGCCGGTGCTCTGGCCCCAGGGGACAAGGGGTCGCTGGGCGCACTGTGCTGGTAGCCAGGAAGCCTGAAAAGACAGGCGACCCTGGACAGGTGTCCAGGATCACTACAGACATCAACAGCTGCATTTCTGCAAATCCATGTATGACCAGGACTCTGCCCCTGTCCCTAAGCCAAGCCCCGCGACAGCTGTGTCCGACCCCACAGGAGCTCAGAGCCTTTCCCACAGCTGGGGGTTTCAAACGGTCTATTCTTTCAAACCAGTTGCTTCCCAAAGCCTCTGTCCGTCTGCGCAGGGTTTTCCGGAGCCAGGACGGGCACTGCGGGAGCCAGTCTGCTGCCAGCCCGGGCCAGCGAGGGCCTCAGGCCGCCCACTGCTATCGCCTGGCCTGCAGCTGTTTTACCAGATCCCAGCAGGCCCTCTGTGTCATTCCCTGGGTGTTTACGAAAAGGAGGAAAAGGGAGAAAGGGAGAAAGAGAGAAAGAGAGGAAGAGAGGAAGGAAGGAAGGAAGGAAGGAAGGAAGGAAGGAAGGAAGGAAGGAAGGGGCAGGGAATGGCTCTCTTTCTAGGACAGATGAGAACACACCAGGCTCTGAGGTCGTGGGTACAACTCCAACAGCAGAAACATAAACACAGGGTACAAGTAGACTATGTACGACTGACGTCTCATTAGAATAAAGATTTTTAAATTAGACTGGAAACTAACAGGCTTCTTCAAAGTATCACTAACTTAGGGGTGTAACCATTCTCCTACGTTAGTATTCTCACAGTGGCTGAACCACTAAAAGTTACAAATATTTCCACTTAATACACAGAGAACCCGTGACAGATCACCTCGGGTGGGAAAAAGCAGGGCAAAGGATGTTATGCAAGTGGTTTTTTTGTTGGTTGGTTTGTTTGTTTTTTGATAATCGGCCATTTCAACAGAACGGGAGAGCGATTCTTGATGAGGCAAGTCCTGACAGCTAAGGGCGACTTCCCTGAGGGAAACGTAGCCTCTGTACATTGGGAACATGATTTTGACTCAACTTTCATTTAATGAGACCTATATAAGAGCATATACTTTCTTTTCATGAGCGTGTTTTCTCAGATGCTTCAAAGGAATTCTTTTCAGAGTACGACTTCCTCGTACTTAATCTCCGAAAGGCTACAGCGATGCAAAGAAGACCCCTTGCCACCAGTGCTTTCCCCGTCAAAAAAAATTCCCAAAGGCGCTAAAAAGAACCACTGAAATGTAACTTAACCCAAACACAAAATGCTGTGACTTTCCCTGAAGATGTTTTAAAAATAGGCCCCAAGTCTTATTGGTTTCTATGGGTGACTTGCTAGAATTTTTTCCTGCTAATTGTATGCACGGTCTACAATGAAGTCCAAGTGGAATTCCCACCATCAGAATTTTCTCCAGCACCGAGCTCTGTGTGGACTCATTTGAGCATGGAGTCACAGGCCTTTTCACATGACAGGAAAACTGTACTTTATCCCTGGTAGAGCACTGCTGATGATGCCATCGCTGGTCAAGAGAGATGACAGAGAACAGATGAGAGAACAGACATGTAAGATAGATAGATAGATAGATAGATGATAGGTAGATGATAGCTAGATAGATAATAGATTATAGATAGATAGATAATAGATGATACATGATAGATAAACAGGTAGATATAGATAGACAGATAGATAGATAGACAGATAGAGAGATGATAGACAGACAGACAGATGACAGACAGACAGACAGACAGAGGGATGACAGACAGACAGACAGATAGATGATAGATAGATAATAGATTATAGATAGATAGATGATTGATAGATAGATAGATAATAGATGATACATGATAGATAAACAGATAGACAGACAGATAGACAGACAGATAGACAGAGAGATGATAGACAGACAGACAGACAGAGGGATGACAGATAGACAGACAAACAGACAGACAGACAGAGGGATGACAGATAGACAGACAGACAGACAGACAGAGGGATGACAGATGACAGACAGACAGACAGACAGAGGGATGACAGGTGCAGATGAACGAGGAGACCCGTCAGGCCACCAGCTGAAAGGCGGGCAGGTTGCCGCCGTCACGTACAGCAACGGAGCTTTCAGAGCAAGAGGCTTCCGTCCCTGCCCCGTCCCGCCTGACCCAATCTTGAGGCTGAGCGAGTGGAGCCGCTGGGAGTCAACTGTCCCGGTCACATAGACAGAGACGCATGGGACCGAACATGGGGTCGCTTTGACCGCAGTGCAGCTTTGTCCACGGCCCTCGTCGGTTCTCTTGTTTAGGGGAGCTGAGGCCTGGCATCAGCGGCTGTCACAGTCCCATCCCTGCAGTGACTCCGTCCCTCCTAACTGCACTGGCTTCCAGCACCTCATCTCGGGCTTCCCTGCCGCGGGCTCCCCCCACCCCCCCACCACGGCCATCAGCTCCCCCACCCGAGACGCATCAGCAAACATCTACCCCACTGGCACCTCACAGCGGGGGGCCCCCCTTTGCTAGCCCCGCAGTGGCACTGACCCCAGACGGTGCCCTGGCCGTGGTGGGGGCCGCAGCTCCGCTGACGGATGCTCCACTCGGGGGGTTTCATAGGACGAGAAGGACAGGCAACAGCGTTTGCTGGGCTGTTCCTCCTCACACAGGTGCCCGTCCCCTCCCCGCCCAGCCACGCCTGGGGCCCCTTTCCCGTTCAGCCTTGCTGCTCCGAGCTCCATCACCCCTCCTTCCTCACCCCCTTGGCGTCTGGTGATTTCAGTCCAGCGGATCCCAGGAGATGGCTTCCAAAAGAGTTGATACTTATCACCGTGTCCCAGTGGGTCCCTCTCCAAGTTCAAACGCGTTCTCTTTTGACCCTGCATTTTCTGTATCCCCTCCATGGGTCTCACTCATCTCAGTCCCTTGCCTGCCCTCACGTTAGCAGGCCTAACTCTGCGTCTAGCTTTACTTCTGCTCTATCACTTGCGCACAGCTGCCGCACTTGGTTCCAGGGACAGCGGGATGCCAGCCACATAATCCTTAAAGTAGCTTTTATTAACTCACCCTAATGGCTTAATAGATTTAGTGAAACTACTTGAGAGCTGGGTGTCAGAAAAGCTGCTGAAAACTGTGGATGTAAATCTCGTAAAGCACTGTTCTGCGCCCGCTGATGCTTCAACCCTGTAATCTGGGAAAAAATAGGCAATGATTCTCCTGCCTAACTTGAAAATTTGGGAGGCTGAGAAAGGAACTTCTTATGGCCCCCACCCCAAATACCCTTCCCATGTACCATGCTGAGCGATGCATGCATGTCTTCCCAGAGCGAGGAGGGACAGACCCCCGCTCCACGGGCTAAGCCAGCGATGGGTCCACGATCTGCAGAGCCCCAGATGGTAAACATTTTTAGCTTTATGGGCCATAAGGTCTCCATTGCAACTACTCTGTTTTACTGTGTGAGAGGAGGCAGCCCTCAGCGTGTGTAAACACGGACCCGACTGAGGTCTGATCAGGCTTATTGACAAAAGCAGGCCGTGGGTCCGGGTTAGGCTGCAGGCCGTGGGTCCGGGTTAGGCTGCAGGCCGTGGGTCCGGGTTAGGCTGCAGGCCGTGGGTCCGGGTTAGGCTGCAGGCCGTGGGTCTGGGTTAGGCTGCAGGCCATGGATGGCAGAGGCCCTACCCCAGGACAGTGTCAGCATCCGAGAGAGCCCGACCTGCAGAGACAGCTGCGGGTCACTGCGAACCAGTCTGCACTAGCTGTGGAGAACGCTTCTGCCCACACGCTCGGATGCAGTTTCAGTCTCAAGGATAAGACCCCATCAGAGTGACTGGAGGTTACATTTTAAAAGAAGATCAGAGGAGCAGTGGGGGAGGAGCTGAGCACAGAGGAGACTGGAAATGCCACACAACCGTCTGTGTCAACAGCCTGGTGGACTTGGCGCGGACGGAATTCATCAGGCGGTTGCTGACAACCTCTTTAAAGGGCAGGATCCGAAGAGGCTCAGATATGGAACCCCACCCTCGGTCGGTGAGGGTCTGAATAGTTGAAGAGCGAAGAGAGACACCAGGATGTTTGAGGATGTTTCATTTTCCTCTGTGGGGCCACTTCTTGACGTCACATCCCCTCACCCTCATCATCTTCACCACCCCCATCCTCATCATCTTCACCACCACCATCCTCATCATCTTCACCACCGTCATCCTCATCATCTTCATCATCACCATCCTCATCACCTTCATCACTCTTGTCATCATCATCATCCATATCATCTTCCTCGTCTTCCTCATCACCCTCATCATCTTCATCCTCAATCTACCTTCATTATCATCTTCATCTTCATCCTCCTCATCCTCCTCATCATCCTTGTCATCATCTTCACCCTTAGCATCATCCTCATGATGATCTCCGTGACCCTCACCATCTCCCTGTTCATCATCTTCCTCGTTTTCTTCATTTACATCCTCATCTCATCATCATCTTCATGATCGTCCACAGGGTCTTCATCATCTTTATCCTCATTATTATCTTCATCATCATCTTCATCATCATTTTGGGGGTTAGCCTCCTCCTCCTCCTCCTCATCGATATCCTGAAAAGTTACCTTGTGTTAAACATTGTGGGCAACCCTTACGCGTGTATTTAGTTCCTCTTCACACGTCCCTGTGAAATGGGGCAGAGACACTCTTGTTCCACAGGCAGGAGGCCGAGACTCAGTGGTCAGTAGCCCGACCCCAGTCACACAGCTAGAGACCTGCAAAGCCCAGATTCAAACCCTGGCCTCCAACTAGAAAAGCAACATCGCTCCTGTCCTTTGCGACATGGCCTATGTGAGCTGCTCGAAGTAGCTCGTGACTAAAATTCCTCATCACCACCTGGGCCCATCACGCGCCTTTCATTAGTACCGCAAATAGCTGCAGATTCCAAATGACACCAGCAACATCGCCCGCACCAGGCCCCCTCCGCGGAGGTGAAGGGTTAACAGGCAGAAGCACTCAGAGCGCAGCTGGGATGGCCTCCTGCCCTCACGCTTGCCATGCATATGGATAGCATCGCCCTTGCCAGCCTCTGCATTTGTTTCTGTGTTTCGGTCACAAAGAGGCTGTGGAAGAAGCCACCTGGAGGGCACAGGGCTCCGGCCCGCGCAGCCGGCTTCTCGGAAGGGGCCCTGGAGCAACACAGAACCTGCTCCTAAGGTGATCGCAGTGACTGAGGGATCCAGCAACCACCAGACAAAATTCAGTTCAAAACAAAATATGCGAGAAGACTGCCCATGACCTGGAATTTGCAGCGGGCTGGGTTTCTTCCGTCATGCAGAACCATTGTTGGTCCTGTGAGCAACCAAGAAAAGCACCATTGTCTGTGATAAGAGGGTTTTAGTCTCATGAGGTCGGTGCCCTTGGGAATCAGCTGGGGCCCAGCTACCTTTCCCAGACGGATAAGCACCTCTTGTCCGGCTGGACCTACCACAGAGGGCGCAGCGCTCCCAGACTTGGTTCTCTTGGGTTCCCCAACGTCCTAAGGATTAAGTTTGGCTGGGACTTCAGGGGGCAAACCCGAGTAAAGTGGTGGCCATCACATCTGATGCTTCTCCTCATGGCAGTGCTACTTGACAAAACACCACACGTCGAGGGAAAGGCCACAAAGTAAGGTTTTCCGGGCAAGACACGTGGAAAATGTGCAAACGACCCAGAGGGAAGCAACATTCTTACTCATTTTCATGTGCCCTCAAATAAATGAACATCACCCACCCCGTCTCTCCCGGGTTTTGGGTGTCGACCAGCTCACCGAAGGTGAATTGCTCAACAGCCTCAGAATAAGTAATCTGCAGAGACTGGACTGTGAAATGTATCTTCGGGAGAATTTAAATTTGTGACTTGACATACAGGTTTGGAAATACAGGATAATTGAAGGTTTCGATTTACAGAATGTGGCTGCCCAGGATTTCCGTTGTTCAAGAAGAGAAATGCTGCTCTTTCAACATCAAGAGAAAGCATGTGGATGGATCTAAACCACACGAGTGCCTTGCTTGCATTATGCATTTGAACTTGAAATTACAAATTGTGACGTGGTTAGGGCAGATCTGGGTTTCCACTCACCCTTTCATCACGGGTCCGGAGCACAGTGCCTGGCCCTGGTAGAAGTTTCATAAATATTGTCTTAAGTACATTCATAAAATCGAGGGGAAAAAGGGGAGAGAGAGGAAACTGGAGATCCTCAAAGTAGTAGGCTGAAATGATCACATGCTCAAACAATGAACACGTCCAAATGTCTAACCATAGACTAGCATATGACACAAGAGACACAATTTCTCTGTCTTAGGTGCTTCACAAGAAATGGCATGGGGAGGGGGGGATCTTTTCTACTGAGACTTGGGGACAGCAAAGCTGTCATTCAGAAGGGAAGGGCAGATCCAGTGTTTCCCAGACAAGGGTGAAAGAGTTCATCATCACCAAGCCATTGTTATATTAAATGTTCGAGGGACTTACTTAAGAGAAAAATCAAAAGTATGAGCATTAAAATGACAGCATGCTCACAACTATCAACCACAGGACCTAAAAAATAAAAATAAAAAGAGACCAAGCAAACAACCAGAATAGGATGAGAAACACAGGTATGGGGATCACTGGGAGGGTTATCAGCTGGGAAGGGAAGGGGGTGAAATGGGGAAGTGGTGCAGGGAGTAGGAAACATCGTTGGTGGGTATAAGATAGACAGGGGAACGTTAAGAATAACAAAGGAAAGGGTGAAATCAGGGAACTTATATGCACGACCCATGGACATGAACTAAGGGGGATGGGATTGCAGGAGGAAAGGGGGTACTAGGTGGTGGGGAGCAAAGGGAAAAGAAATTAGGACAACTATACAGCATAATCAGTAAAATAATTTAAAAATTTTTTAAGAAAAAGAAATGGCAGGCAGGCATGGGTAGAAAGAACTTTTCTACTGAGACCTGGTTTGGGGACAGAACTGGATGTCAAGCCCGAGAAATCAGAAACACAGGATGCCTGGGACCTGCTGCCTTCCCACCCTCAGTCCTGCCCCTGCAGGGGTCCCACCATGATGATCTGGTGTGGCCCAAGGAGAGCAGGCAGAGACGCTGGAGACCGCTGTCGTCACCGAAAACTCTCAAGGAAACCTTTATCCTTCCCGAACGGAAACACTGGCCTCTCAAATTTGTTTTCCTACGACAGAAAATGTCGAACACTCTCAAGACAGAACAGTGTAGAGAATCGTCAAGGTCAGGCTTCAACAATGATCAATCCACAGGTCAAACTCGATCATCAAACCTCATTTCATCTCTAATTCTGCTCATTCATTCTAGCTCAGCACAAAGGTGGCGACCACCCCCCCCATTACACCCCCACCGGGAACTCCCTGTGGGCTCACTGGGTGGTCTGCCTTGCCCCATGGGAGGCAGGGAGAGGTGACACAAGCAGCCATGTGCAGCTGGCAGAAGGAGAGAGCTGTGGTCACCCTAGCTGTCCCCTCCCGGGCCACCCGGGGTCAGCTGACAGCCCGCCAACGCCCGCACAAGCGGTTGAAGCTGAAATGAAAAGAACGGCCTCAACCCGGCCCAGATGAGCAAAGCCCCAGCTCAACGTTCCCAGCTGTAAACACGATTAGTTAGAAGACCTCACTCAATAACCTTTTTCCTCATCTGCAGTTTGGGTACCCAGGGTGCAGTCTCAATGTTGGACGTTTGGGGTTATATACTATTATTTTTAAGTAAAAGTGCGGCTCATGAGCATCTTCCAGTGGCGACCAGTGAATCCTTTTGAGTTCTCTTTGTGCATCACTACACATGCATTCGTGTAGATATATGTAACGCACAGCAGTTCAGCACGGGTGTTACTAACATCCACACACAAAACATCCACTCCTTCTCCGGCGGAGCTTGGTCAAGTGAGCCCCTTAGTTCTTGGGACCTCCTGGGTGTTGACTTTGATGTGGGAAGTTCATCTCGTGTGTTTACTTCCATCCCCTCACTCTTCTGAGAGGATCCCTGATGTCTGTCAGAGGGTGCAGTACTTAGCGACCACACTCTGGGCTCTGCAGGTGCTCATTCTGACTAGATTGGACATGTATCTAGGTTTGTCCAGTGAACAGAGCCAGAGGAAAAATTTTTTTTTCAACATAAAACCCATCCTGATTTCACGATATCCCAAATCAAACTCAGGGCCCCAGAGTTTTTGCATTACTTCTTCTACCTCACATATTCTTTCTTCACTATGATTATTTTTTTCTCCTTGATGTTGGAAACCATGGGATATCGCACACATATCCATCTATTTTATTCATATCACACAGAACAGTCTCTATATTACAGTATCAATGCTACAAGCAGCAATTATGATGCCTGAAAAGAGCTTATGATTTTTAAAATCCACTTTTGTCCATTAAAAAAATACAAGAAGGATTAAATCCAAAAGTACTTTTTGTCCTGTGTGTATGTACATTGAAGGCAGAACGTTGAAGTACTGTATTTTAAATCACTTTCAGTCATTTTTGTTGTGTGGTTAAATGAACAACTGGGTATTTGGGAGTATACCTCCAACTACTAATTGAAGTTAACTTTTAATTTCCAGGTTTTCCCATTTAGCTTCATGTCTTAATTATGTACAACTATATTCATAGAGTCAAATATATATAATAAAATTACTTAAAGAAGCGTAATGAAGATAGTTTTTGTAAAATATTCATGTCTGAATTCCTGGAAATGAAGATACTCTATTGCATTTGAGTGGATAAGCTCATTCCAGAAAATTCTTATGTCCCCATCAGAACAGACCGGAGCATGAAGTTACGGTGGTGTTATATGTGACAGCCATGAAGACCACAAAGTACATGCAAATTACGAAGCAGGGTAATGAAACAATTACCCTGTGCCACCGCCACAAGATTTTTAAAAATCACCAACATGTTTTATTTTCTCTCTGTAGTTCTTTTGCGCTGTGTCCTTTATTTTCCCCTAAAATCATGCTGTCCTGAATTTTGTGGTCATGATACACGCACACAGATTATACCCTTTTATAATGTTCTCTAGTTTTACCACACAGGTACAGCTCTAAGAATGTAATAAGGCATCATTTTTACACCTATCTTTCTCTTTTACAGGCCTCTTTACTCATTTGTTTATTCTTCCTGATGGGAAGCCTGAGGTTTGGGTGAGAGGCAGACTTTTAAGTGCCTTGCAGACTGTTTGCCTCAGTTCCCCTCCCCCCGCCCCCACCCTGGGGTGGGGCCATGAGAGCCAGGCACCTCTGCTTACACGGGGCAGGGGCTCTAGAACAATGACGTCTGAGCGCCACAGGTTGGACCGACAGGCGGAGAGACCCTTGTCCTGCTAGGTAAACAAACGTGCTCCAGGGGAGGCGGGCACGCCAGTGTCCCTTAGACCGGAACACATGAGGAAACACCCCGGAGCAGAGCGGCTGCCTCGCCCGGGATGTGGTGCTCTGCCCGGTTGCCTGAGCAAACACCTACATAAGCATCGTCCTTCCAGGAGCCTGCGGTTTAGGAAACATTTTCAATAAAAACCTCCGTCAACGTTCTTGAGATTCAATCGGGTAGCGGCATTGGGGTTTGCAAAGAGCTTGGATATCTCTTGCCCACTCGAGCACCAGGACTTTTTGGGCAGACGTATTGGCCACCAACGAGACCAAGTGACTCGCTGAGCATCGCAGTGACAGAGTTGTGACGTAAAGACAAACCCTGGCCCCGTTCCCTGGGTCCTTCTACTCTCTGGACTTGCCGGGTTTTTAAATGTGAATTGAATTAACCTAGGTAGGAAAGAGTCTCTTGTCCTCCAGGAATGCAGCATAGAATGGGGGAAGTAACAGAATGGTAAAGGACAACGTAACCCCCTGAGCTGCAAGAAAAATGGCAAACCAAAGTTGACAAGAACAGAACTCAGAGGTGAACGTCAGCGTCCCTTTTCATTAGTGCTCTAACCCAGAGCACAGCCATGAAACGGGACAGAATGAGGTTTTGTTCAAGTACGACATTCAAATCCTTATTCATCAGCAACATTTGACACCATCTTTAGCACTTTAGCTCCATTTAATAGGCTTCTACCGTGGGGAGAAGAACCTGCAGGCCCCAGCCAGTGTCGCTGAGAGGGGCTCCTGGCCTGCGCCCCTGTGTGAACCCACAGTGGTTGTCTCCCCACCAACCTGCACCCTTCCGGCACCCAAGGGCCCTGAGGGGCATGGTTGGGTCCCCTGAGTGAATGAAACCTAACTGGGCCCAGAGGCTACTCACGCTGCCCCAGTCACCTCCAGGGGCTGGACAAGGCTCCCCGGGGACACGCCCCTGACTGGAGCTGGGACTTGTGAATGACTGAGACTCAGGGAACGGGTCTACGTCCATCGGTGTCCTAGTTGGTACCCCACGTGACGGCCAGCCCACCACGCTCACTGTAGATTGACCCATGAGCAGCAGATGAGGCGATCACGATGCCATGTTCACATGCACATTTATCCGATGGTTAGCTCCACGGTCAGGCTAAGGCACGACACGGCCTACGTGCCCTGCCACCCCTCTGCCTGTGGCCTGACCTCGGGAAGCCAGCGTGCACACATTAGGCTCTTAGCTTGCTGAGTCTCAAGAGCACTGTCATTACCTGGCAACTTCCGCTCAGATGATGTCACCCTTAGAGCCAAGGGGAGAAGAGCAAAGTCACCCCGAGGGTGCTGGGGGAGCCCCAGGACCTCCACCGGTGAGCAGCAGCCCCTGCACCTGAGCCGCTCAGGCTGTAAGAGAAGAACATGGACGATCAGCTCATGCTGTGGCCTGTGACTGCTCTGTGCTATTTCTAGGCTGCTTCTTGGATCCCAGGGCTCATGAGGGTTAAAGGCAGCTTCACCATAAACTCATGGAAATATGCCGAATAAGCTTTGCTGATCATTACTGTATGTATAGCAATGCATAAACCACATGAGAGCCATGCTACATTAATGTAAAATACATTACAACACAGAGAGTAGCAACACACATATTTATGGGTTTATAATCTACTTGGTGGTTTACAATTCGTCATCAACGAAGGGTTAAAACTGGAACACACACTGCACAGAATCTCACACGTGGTAACTGCCCGTAGCCAGTGGGCTTCAGCAGGAGCACTTGGGCCGGGGTGGAATGACACTGGGCGGAATGACACTGAGCAGAAACACCAAGGACACACTCACAGCCAACCACCCCAGGTGAGTCCACTCTTGTTCCCAGAACCACCCCAAAGTCACACATTTCCCATAGGAGACACAGAGACTCAACTTTGATCATTAGCCCCAGTGTTCCTGCAAATTGTCCTTTCTTTGTCATTCATAATGTTACAGCTGTTCCTATTAGAAGGAAGACAAAGAACAGAGGGAAGATCCAGTCTGTCCTGACTCCTCCCTCTTCCTCTTGTAAAGGGACCACCCTGGCCTTTCTCTCTGCAGGTCGCCTCTTGTCTGTGCTGGGAAATGCTCTCAGAGCAGCCTCGTCCTTGACACCCGCAAAGCCGCCATGGATGGTCCAGACGGAGGGTCTGCCCCCACCCCGCCCTTGAACTGAGGAAGGCTTGGTCCACTCCCCCTGCAGGGACCCACCTGGGGCAGCCTGCTCAGGTGGCTCTGCTGGTCTGGGAGACGCAGGGCCAGCAGGGCGGGCTCCTGGTGGCCGTGCATGGACAAGTGTGTTAGACGTGACACGCACACACATGAGCACTTTACCAGACCGTCCACAGCTGCACCCCCCAGGCCCCTCCGGAGGCGGCGTCCTTTCCGGCCCCACTTCCTTAGGGCACTGACCGCTGGCTCCGAGAGGGACTTCAGTCAACTTGAACAATGGCAACCCACCCTTCCTGAGCCAGTAAAGATGTTTGCAAAGATCCAAACAGCCTGGGGAGGGTCGGGAAGTGGCCCCAGGAAGGCGTGCTGTTTCTGGGCTGGGAACTTGGGAGTTCCTCCTGGTTGTTGTCTGGGCTGAGCGCAGAGGGCCCTTCCTCCCCGGGAAGCGTGTTTGGCCGCACCTTGGTCACATCTGGCCACCAGCCTCGGGGCCCTGTGACGAAAGACCATGATGAAGGAACAGCATCCAGGACAGGGTAAAACAGGAACGAGGATCATTGTGGAACACGCTTCATGAACTCTCACGTGTGGGGACGTGCCAAGGGCTCCGCCCTCTCGGACGCTGGAGGTTTACTTATTTTGGAAATGCTTGTGAAGTTTTCATTGCCTTAAAATGGAGGAAAACCAGGAAATACGCAGCATAGGAAAGACAAAGAGCCCAAGAAATAGTCCAAGGACACGGAAGCTTCCTCGATGAAGACTGGAGGGAAGGGGCCACTGTCCTTATGGGATAAAGCCAAGTACGCTCTGGAGATGAGACACCGGACTTCAGGAATGTTAGAGCAAAACCATGTCTTAGGCA
Organism: Noctilio leporinus; assembly: GCA_004026585.1. Taxonomy (NCBI): domain Eukaryota; kingdom Metazoa; phylum Chordata; class Mammalia; order Chiroptera; family Noctilionidae; genus Noctilio; species Noctilio leporinus. The sequence continues at coordinate 7,283 of PVIW01003609.1, read as the reverse complement.
TCATCTCGGCAAGTGTGGGCTTCTATAGCAAAGATGTATTAAATGTAGGTCATCCAGTTTAAGCAACCCAATACTCCAGGTTTAGATTGTAAGAGGAAGTCAGAGGAAGAGTCCGTCTTTCCCATGCACAGGTAACACCCCAGGTGTAGACACGGAGACGGAGGTGGAACAGAGGAGGGGGATGGAGCCATCAAGTCACGGAGGTGACAGTGCCAACTAGCCTAAGTCCTAGTAACATTCATTGAACATGAGTATGAAGTGCCAACTAGCCTAAGTCCTAGTAACATTCATTGAACATGAGTATGAAGTGCCAACTAGCCTAAGTCCTAGTAACATTCATTGAACATGAGTATGAAGTGCCAACTAGCCTAAGTCCTAGTAACATTCATTGAACATGAGTATGAAGTGCCAACTAGCCTAAGTCTTAGTAACATTCATTGAACATGAGTATGATTTTTAGAGTCCTTTACTTTCACTGTAGTTAGTTATTAGAAAGTCATTACAGAAAAGGTTTAAATAACTTTCAAATCCCCAGAGCTGGGCTAAGCTGGTTACTATTTTTATTTATTTTTTTCAAAGATTTTATGTATTATTTTTAGAGAGAAGGGAAGAGAGAGAGGCAGAGAGGGAGAGAGACATTCATGCATGGTTGCCTTTCACCTGCCTCCAGCTACGGACCTGGCTGGAGACCTGGCTTGCACCCTGGTTATGTGCCCTGGCTGAGAATCCAACCTGTAGCCTTTGGGTTCGCAGGCCAACACCTTATCCACTGAGCCACCAGCCAGGGCCAGCTGGCTACTATTTTTAAAGGAAAGTTACTGTCTGCCGGAACCAACGGTGACTTGCAACAGGAGGAACGACCACATGCATTTTGTCAGGTAGTCAAGAACATAAACTGTGCCTGCCAGGCTCCAAGAAGAGCCAACGATGTGGGGTTGCCTCTGCCCTCAGTGTTGGGCTTCTGCTTCCGGGGAGAACTGGGCCCACCCACCAATGCCCACTTTCCAGCCATGGGGTGCGGGGGACACTGGCACCTGCCTTTCATCCCAGCAGCTCTCCCTGCATTACTGGGGGGCACCGGACTCAAGGTTAGCGATCTTCCCATGAAAGTGAAGTGACCAGGTGAGGAGAGACAGCAGTGGAATCATCCACACCTTGGCCTTCACGCTGCTCTAAACCCACTGACAAAGGCGCAAAGGGGGCCACGGCCACTTGCCCTCCCCACAACCCGGGACCCTTTGCTTTTCAAAACAATTCCAGTTCTTGGGGGTTTTGCTTTCAGAGAAGAAAGTAGGAGCAGAAAATATCCAACCCAAAGTAACTGGTACCCCTGGGCAGTCGTGCCCCACAGGAACAAAACAGCAGGAGGACTTTTTTCAAGTTTCTAATAGATCCTCACAAAGATGCTGCCAAGCAGCCCTCGGACATGGTGAGGCCGAAACCCTTTCAAATGTTCTGGCCTGAGGAAATACTTCCTCCTTGAACGCTGGGCAGCTTCCTCTTATTTAAATTGGGTTTAGGAAAGGCCTTCTTTTCTGTTTTAAGCGTTCTTCAGTCCCCTCTCGAGTCCCTCATACAACAGCCAACTCAGAAAAAAGACGGAGCCATCACAAGTTGCCTTCCTGGGTGACTTTTTGAGGCGGTAACACATCATCGGCTTGTTATTAAATCGCCACCAAAATGAACATTAATACGCCTCACGTTCCACAGCTCCCTGAGACAGCCCACATGGCCAGCGATTCGCAGTCCCCAGGGATGTGACTCGAGTTCACGCTGGTGTTCATTAAACTTCTTCAGAGCCTTTTGCATGAAAATGTATTTGCATAAACTTCCTTACGTGTCAAAGCGTCCACACATCAGCCCGTTGACAGAGGATATTTGTACCTTATAGATGCTATGGGCTAACCGGTGTTCCCCCAAATTTATATATTCAAGTCCAAACCTTTTTCGTCTTCCAACCATGATTTTATTTGGAAATAAAATCTTTAAGAGGTCATGAGGACCTAACCCAATATGTCTTTTTAGCAAAGGTGATTACAAGACAGAGAGAAAAGGAAGCCTTCAGCAGGGTGTGATACAGGATATTTGTGTACAGAGGGATCCCAGGGGAAGAGGAGAGGCCCGGGGGAGAGGCCCCCAGAGGCTGTTGGCCCCACCAGTGCCTGGATCTTGGTCCTCCAGCCTCCAGAAACGTGAGAAAATAATTTTCTGATGTTGAAGCCAACCCATCTGTGGTATTTTGTTATGGTAACAGGAACAAGCTACTATACTTATCATTTCCTATAAGTCAGGAGGATGTTTAGGAATCCTCATTCCATCAGTCCAAGTCAACGGGATGGTCGCACCACACCCACCCATATTTTCTTCTGCCAGATTGTTTCATGCTAATCTGTAAAGGGTCACAGACCTTTGAGCTAGATTCTTAATCTGGCCAGTTAACAGAGAAGAGTTGTTCACTGACATCTGCAAGGAAAATGGAGGCAGAACACACTTAGCTGCTCAACTCAAAAAACAAAAAAAAAAAACTGAAATGGGGAAAATTGATCCTGGATCACTTCATTGCTCTTTTTCCCTTTGTCTCATTTCTTTGTTTTCTTTTTTCCTTTCTCCGTATCTTTATCTGCAAAATGAATACCATAAACCCTAGGCCCAAGTTGAATGAATATAATTGAGTGCTTCTCAAGTGTTAGGGGAGACAAAAATACATTGGGCCATGACTCGGGGGAGGAGGAGGCTGGGAAAGAGAGAGCTGATATCTTGAGGTTCTTTCTACGGGTCAAATACTGCCCTGAATACTTTGCATGGATTATCTATTTCATTAAAATCCTGTGGCGTAGGTAGTGTTATTCATTTTATTCTACAAATGCAATTACTAATGTTCAGAAGGGTTAATTTGCTTCCTGATTCACGCTGCCAGAAGGTAATAAATCTTGGAGGAGGAGAGAGGAAGTGGAGTCCAAGTTCCAAGCGATGGTGATCTGCCCAAAGTTTGAATTTTCCCATTGTTACTAATACAGGCATCCTTGTTTTGCATAGAAATTCGATACTTGTCTTCCCATACAACTGAGACAGAAGTTATTAATATGTGCGAGTGTATATAACCCTTCCATCTTCCATTGGCAAGGCAGAGCACAGCTGGTGGGAGGAAAAATAAGAGAGGAAGGCAGAGGAAAGAAGGATCGCCCCCCTGAGTGGAACAACGCACTGGCAAGGACCGGATCCTGCGGAGCTTTGAGGGTTGGGGGTGAAAAATGAAGACAGACAAGTTTCACGGAACAGCCGATCTCCACGTGGAAATCACTGGAAGAGGCAGGAACAGGACGAAAGAAATTCAGGAGCTTTCCTTCTGCGCATGGAGCAGAAGGAACCTCTCTACCGCCTCCCCACCCCACCCCCAGACATCTCCTTGATAAAGGAGGTTCAATATTGAATGACTTAACATTCCTGTTGTATATGAGTCACGTTCATTGGAGTTGATCATGAGAAAATAATGGCCATGCAGCACCCAAGTATAGCGGGGTCCTACTTCCTACATTATTTCCTAGGCTTGGTGTCCTGAAGCCACTGGGGGTTGGTAGCTGAGCCCCGCTTTCCCTCTGTGCCCCGGTACCTGGCCAAGAGTGTGTTGTGGCCACTAGCACAGGCCCACGGGGAGAATGATGATGGAAAGGGTCAAGGCATGTTGATCCTCAGTGAAACACGCTACAGCGGGATGACAGGCCACCAGTCAGGAGAGCTTGCACTACGCTTTGCAGCAATGGCACCAACACTCAGCCGCTCACCAAACAGACCTGTGGCGTCTGCTCCCACAGAGCCTGGTGGGTTGGGAGGGAGGACAACTCTCCTACGAGAAGGGGCACGGAATTCCAGGCGTCCTCAACCTGGGGCACCCGCCTCAAAACACAAGGCCAAGGTGAGAAGAGACAGCCCATCACACGTGGTTCTCCCATCGGACCCCAAAGTGGGCGGAGGCGGGGCGTCTCCCTACTTCCGGAAAGGAGGTGAGAACTAGAATGATTTGTAATGGCACAAGGGAGTAGTACCTGCCGCAGACGTGACAGAGGCCGCAGAGGGCTTAGTGTTACCGTTTGAAGAAAAATGTGCTGGTGGAGGCTCCGTGTTTCTTTCACGCGCAGTACCAGGCTCATGTGGTCGGTAGTGTGTGAGTTCCCTGAAGGCGGAAATCTAAAACCTTCCTCACAATGAGGAAAATCAAGTGTTATTCTTTCCCTCCACCCAAGGACACTCATTCTCCTGGTCTTCCTGAAAGGCAAAGGGGTCGTGATAGACACACCCTCGGATCCTTGCGGTCCTGAGCCATCCACCCACCAGGTCCTCCGGGAGTGTCGCACCTGCTGGGGGACCCGACATGAGCTGGTTCTGAAGCTGCACCAATGGCTGGGTTTCTGCCATGAACTCGAGAAAGTCACAGGATGTGCCGTGGCATGGAGCAGGGAAACCGAGGTTGGAGTCCTAGTGGGAGTGAGTTGGGGGTTCGAGGTCCGAAGACCAAGAGGGACTAACATGGGCCACCAGCCAGGGCTGGATGTCACAGGTCTGACTCCAAACAGCTTCGGTATTTCGAGAAAACTAAACATGAATGAAAATTCAAACAGGGAACTTTCTAGCCGTTAAAGTATTTTTGTGTATATTTATAGAATAAGCTGGGAAAGGGAAATTTATGCAACAAAACCACCCAAATCCATAAAGGGGTCCATACGAGGGACATTTTATAATGTGCAGAAAGTTAACAAACGGGCCTGCCGGTTCAGACTCCCGTGATGGGTGGTCTTGATCTCTCCCCTAATGATCAGTGCCTTCTCCAGTTATTTGCATGAGCCTCCAAGCTCTGGAATAAAAGTTTTGAAGTACGCAAAAGGAAAGTCAGTGTTTACCAGGGACCATGTTTGGTTTTTCCCCTTCTATCAATCATTTATGTCACAAACATTTATGCTGCACCCACCAAGTGCCAGGCACTAGGCTGGATCTTCAGGTTACTGTAGCAGGCAACACGCATAAGGATCCTGCAGTCCTTGAGGGAGGGAGGGAGACCCCAATCCAAGAAACAGAAGCAGATGACTGAAAACTGGCGAGCGCTGTCCAAGAAAATAGCAGCACACATGGAAAGCAAGGGGACACAGCAAGGAGAGGCTGACTACCCGCTGAAGGATCAGACGGGTGTTATTTTAAGGACCAACAAAGGACAAATAATGGGGGGTCAGGAGGAAAAGAGAAGTGGGTAACGTAGGGAAAAAACAAGGTACTCCCAGCATTTTTACGTAGAAGTGTCCAATACAAGGCAAACACCCCTAGCTGCCACTCCCCATCTGTTATAAGCTGATAAACTTGATATTAAACTCCTAATCCCCAGCGCCTGGAAGTGGGATTGCATTTGAAGATAAGGCCTTTAAAGAGGTGGTAAGTTACAACACAGTGAGTAGAGTGGTCCCTAATCCTATAGGACTGGTGTCCCGATAACCAGAGACTTGGGCCCAGATTGGAACAGAGAGGAGACCATGTGAGGACATGGAGAGAAAACAAGCACCTGGGACCCAAGGGGAACAGCCTCTGGAGGAACCAGCCCTGCCACCCCTTGACTTCAGGCTCTGGACTCCAGAGCCCTGAGAAAATTGATCTCTGTCATTGAGTCCACCGGATCTGCGGTACCCAGTACAACAGGCCAGGAAAACGGATACCCCCACATCCTTCTGCTTTAGAGCAAAACTGGGAAGCGCTCCCTTCACTTCCCTGACCTACATCTCTCCTCTGTTCATTCCAAATCCTTTCCCGTCTTCGCTTCTCTGCACATTTCAGCATTGTGGGGCAAGATGACCACCTCATCCTTCTTGACACACGTGAACATTAGCTGTTACTTCCTTCCCTTTCCTATAGTCTTCTTCCTGCCTTCCTGGCCTCAATTTCTCCTGGGTCTTCCCAACCCCCAGACCTTCAAGGTCAAGTTCTCAAGAGTTCAGCCCACTTCCCTCTTCTGTTCTCCCCCACACTCCCACCCTGTGGTGGAAGATATTGCTGGATGACATTCTTAGAACATAAGGAAGCCCCTAAAACAATTTAGAGAATGGATGGAGACAATCCAATATATGTTGTAAAGTAAAGATCACCACGCATGACGTATAGAAACTAAGAATTGAGTTAGAAGGCAATAGTAGAGTCAGACATGTGTGATGTCAATGAGGAGGGATAGACATACATGAAAGTGGAGATATATGTAAGAGGTATTCCATATTTATTCAATATTTTTAGGACCGGAACTACTCAGGACTCAAGAGGAAGAGGAAGATGTCATCATTCTGAGGTTTCTGGAGATAAGAAAGATAATGGTACCTTTGATGGAGGTAGAAAAGCCAGGAGGAAGAATAATTTTGTGGGGCAGATCACAGGTTCAGTTTTGAACATGATCAAGCACCTTGAAGCTATGCAATCGAAATGCGGCAATCAGACAATGTGTACCTCAAACTCAGAAACCTGTGTTGATGCACAATGTAAATTTAAGGCCCCTGGAATACGCATGTTGCTTGTGGGGGGTGATCGGCAGGGGTAGGCATGAGAAGCCCCTGCAAGGCTGGGGTGGGGAGGAAAGGATGCCAGGGTGAGCCGGGAGAGAGGCCGGAAGGAGTCAGCCGGAGACACGGGGAAGGGAGGGAGTCTAGGGACCAGAAAGCCAGCTGGAAAAAAGAAAGGAAAGATCAATCATTTCAAACGCTGCTAACGGAATGCTGGAAGTGGGCAAAGGGCTTGAGTGAACATTTCTCCAAAACCAGACATACGAGTAACCAATGAACGTGTAAAAAGATGCTCAACATCACTAAGCATTAGGAAAAATGTAAGTTAAAACCACAATAAGATACCACCCTATACCCATTGAGGTAGCTGCTATCAAAAACAAACAAACAAATAAATCCATGGTGTTGGCAATGATGTAGAGAAACTGGAACTATTGTGCCTGTCAGTGGGACTATAAAATGGTGTAGCCTCTATGAAAAACCGCATGGTGGCTCCTCAAAAAAATTAAAAATATACCACCTCACACCTGTCAGAATGGCCATCATCAGCAAATCAACACACAACAAGTGTTGGCGAGGATGCGGGGCAAAGGGAACCCTCATACACTGTTGGTGGGAATGCAGGCTGGTGCAGCCACTGTGGAAAACAGTATGGGGTTTCCTCAAAAAACTAAAAATGGAACTGCCTTTTGATCCAGCAATTCCACTACTTGGACTATACCCAAAGAATCCTGAAACACCAATTCATAAGAACCTATG
>PVIW01003608.1:62049-161250 GCA_004026585.1 Noctilio leporinus | reverse complement strand
GCTTCTTTGGGGTAAAAGACTCTGTATACATCAGTTAGGTCCATTTCCTCTAGAGTGTTGTTCAATGCCACAACATCTCGGGGGATTTTTTGTTTGGAAGATCTGTCCATTGTTGATAGTGGGGTATTAAAATCCCCTACTATTAGTGTGTTGCTGTCTATGTCTTTCTTAAAGTCTTCCAAGATTTTCCTTATATATTCCGGAGCTCCTATGTTGGGTGCGTATATGTTTATCAGAGCTATTTCTTCTTGATGGATTGTTCCTTTAAGTATTATGAAATGTCCATCTTTGTCCCTTTTTATGGCCTTCATTGTAAAATCTATTTTATCTGAAATCAGTATTGCTACTCCAGCTTTTTTTTCATGTCCATTTGCTTGATATATAGTTTTCCATCTCTTCACTCTCAATCTGTGTTGATCTTTTGTTCTGAGGTGGGTCTCTTGAAGACAGCATATATGTGGGTCATGTTGTCCTATCCATTCAGCTACCCTATGTCTTTTGATTGGTACATTTAATCCATTTACATTTAAGGTGATTATTGATTGATACTTATTCATTGCCATTTTCTCCCTTTGTGTCTGTATTCCTCTTTGGCTTTCTCTCTTTCTTAATTTTATTTGTTTACTTATTTTTATAGCAGATCCTTTAGCATTTCTTGCAATGCTGGTTTGGTAGAGATGTATTCTTTGAGTCTTTTTTTGTCTGGGAAACTCCTTATTTCTCCTTCTATCTTGAATGAGAGCCTTGCTGGGTAGAGTATTCTTGGGTGCAGGCCTTTGTTTACCATGACTTGAAATATGTTTTGCCATTCCCTTCTGGCTTGAATTGTTTCTGTTGAATAATCATTTCATAGCCTTATTGGAGCCCCTTTGTATGTTATTTGCCTTTTCTCTCTTGATGCTTTTAGGATTCTCTCTTTGTCTTTGAAATTAGCCATTTTAATAATAATGTGCCTTGGTGTTGGTCTGTTTGGGTTGGTCCTCATCGGGACCCTCTGTGCTTCCTGAACTGGATTCATGTTTTCACTCATCATGTTAGGGAAATTTTCTATCATGACTTTTTTGAACAGGTTTTCCATTCCTTGTTTCTCTTCTCCTTCTGATATCTCTATGATACGGATGTTGTTACGTTTCACGTTGTCCTGCAGCTCTCTTAACCCCTCTTCAGTCTTATTCAGCCTTTTTTGATTCTCTTGTACTGTCTTGGAGTATTTGTCTACATCATCCTCCAACCCGCTGATCCGGTCCTCTGCTTCCTCTTGCCTACTGTTGATTCCTTCTACTGTATTCTTCAATTCAGAAATTGTATTCTTCATTTCCTGCTGGCACTTATTGATAGTTTCCATGTCCTTTTTCATGCTGTTGTAGTTCTCAGTAAGTTCCTTGTAACTTCCCTGGAGTTCTTTGTAATTTCCCTGTAGTTCTTTGTAATTTCCCTGGAGTTCTTTGTAATTTCCCTGGAGTTGTTTAAAGTTTTCTTTGATGTGGCTGAGCTCACGGAGCTTCTCTATCATCATTCTTTTGAATTCCTTATCTGCTATTCCAGGTGCCTCTGTTTCATTTTGTGTTCTTTCTGGGGATTCTTCCTTTCCTTTTGGTGATGGACTGATTCTTTTTTCCCCATTTTGGGTGTCTGTTCTTGCTTGCTCTTTATTTATTTATTTATTTTTGTTCTTTCCTTGGGTTAACCTGCTTTGCTTCCTTGCCTTAGTTGAGCACCGTTCTGTGATAGGAGATTTGTGGAGTTCATTGTTGCCATCTCCCAGATTTTCTCCGCTTGCTGTTCTTGGTGTGTCCTTTATTTGGGCTGTCTGGTTGTATTTTGGGCCTGTGGGCTTTTAGCAGAAACAAACAACAAAAAACAAAAACAAAAGCCAAAAAAACCTAAAACAAAAAACCAAACCAAACCAAACCAAACAAACAAAAAAAAATGCAAAACGAAAAAAGAAAATCAATAATAATAATAAGAAGAAAGGGTTTAGATGGCTGTTCAGCCTTAATAATCTCTGAATGGTTCAGATGGAGCCTGGACCTGAGGGCTTTTAGCAGTGGGAAAAAAAGAAAGAAAAAAAGGGAGAAAGTCACAAGAAAAAGAGAAATCAATATTAATAAAGAAAAGGTTTAGGTGTCTGTTCACCCTTTATGGTCTCTGTTTGGTCCAGGTGAAGCCAGGACCAGTGGGTTTTATCAGGGAGAAAAGAAAGGAGAAAGAAAGAAAGAAAGAAAAAAGGAGGGGGGAGAAAGTCACAAGACAAAGAGAAATCAATATTAATAAAGAAAGGTTTTAGCTGTGCGTTCCCCCTTTATGATTTCTGATTGATCCAGGTGGAGCCAGAACCTGTGGGCTTTACCAGGAAGAAAAGGAAAAGAAAAATTAAAAAAAAAAAAAAAGAGGAAGGAAGAAAAGTATAAAGAAAGGGTTTAGAAAGGCTGGGGAAGGGAGGAATACTTAGATTGAGGAGTGGGAATGTGTTATAGCCACAGAGTGAGTAGACTTTAATTCGAGAGTAGGAGGAGGGTCTTTGGTATTTAGGTGGATTGAGGTATGGGGGGGATTAAGAATATGTGAGGAGTAACTTTTGCAAAGGATATGTTGGGGATTAATAGTTCATATTGCTCTTGGTATAACTCAGGTGCTTGAGATTGGCAGCAATCCCTTTCCTGAGGCTGCCTCTTTTTCTTGGTCAGGACTTTACAGTCTATAGTCCTATATTCTAGCTGGTCTTGGCGAGTGGCAGGGCCTCTGACTGTCTCAGTAGATCTGATTCTGAGTGTCCAGCCCCAGGTAGGCTGGGCCTTCTGCAGCCTGGCTGGGTTTTAGGGCTGCCGGTGTTCTGGAGTCCGCAGGGAGCCCCCTCCCACTCCTGGCGGATGTTCCTGCCCATGATGAGCACCCAGCACCCCTGCAGGGCAGCCCACAACTTCGCTGGTCCCTGTGATGACTGGCCCCGCCTCCGCAGTTCCAGGAGGACGCGGGGCCTGTCAGTCAACACTGTCCGGGGTCTGCCTACACTGTCCCGCCCTTCTGGGGCGGGCACCACGCCCCCAAGCCAACCAGCTCTCCTCGGGGCCCTTTATGCGGCCTTTGTCTCTGGCAATGGCGGGTCAGTTCCCAGCTTGCTGGCCTGCCGTTTGGAGTTTCCCGCGGAGCCTGGGGGCCTGTGTGGTTGCGCAGGGCTGGGCTTCCCCCCTCGCAGGGGTTTCTAGCTGCTGTTTCCCCGGTGGCCCAGCAGCTCCATTTTTGGCCCTCCAGCCACCCCGGCCGGTGCACTTCCCGCTCCCCGGCTCCGGCTTCCCGCAGGACTCTTCTCCTCCGCCTCTAGCCCCTCCAGGAGCCTCCTTTCCCTGTTGCCGGAGTGAGTCTCTCACACAGTCCCTCCCCTGCAAGAGTTCAATTCCGAGTTCCCTGCGGCGTTTGCCCTCACCGCCCGCACTTCACTGTTGAGACTTCCAGTCGCCAGGGAGCCCGGAGCTGCCTCGGTCAAACGCGCCTCTCTGGGCAGAGCTGCCCCTGCCCAGAGCCGACCTCGGCCCGCCAGCCGGTCAGTGGGGAACGCCTCACCTACTGTCCTGTTGGCCTCCTCTGTCTCTGAGCTCTGTTCCCCTGTGTCCAGATGCTGTCCGTTCCAATCCCCAGGGTCCTGAAGACGTCTCACGCTCCTTATCCTGTCCTCTAGCTGCTTTGGTACTCGAGAACACCATCAGCACTGCTCTCTACTCTGTTGCCATCTTCCCTCTCTATTTGCAAATCTTTTAACATGACACCACATAATCAAAATGAAAAATAAAAACTACATGGTCATATCAATTGATGCAGAAAAAGTATTTGACAAAATTCTAGGACGCATTTATGATGAAAATGCTCAGCAAAGTGGGAGTAGAGGAAACATACCTAACATAATAAAAGTCATAAATGACAAACCCACAATGAACATCATACTCAATGAGGAAACACTTTAAGTATTTCCATTAAAATCAGGAAGAAGACAGGGCTGTCCACTTTCACCAGTTTTAAAATTGATTTATTATTTTTGTATTACAATTGTTTCATTTTCTCCCCTGTTGTTCTCCTCTATCACCATTCTTATAGATATAGAACTGAAACTCCTGGCCACAGGAATCAGACAAAAAGAAGACATAAAAGGCATTCTCTTCCTCTCTTTTTTTCCTCCCTTCTTCTCTTTAAAAAAAGTAATTGTTTTTTTTAAAAAAGGAACAAATAAACCTATCATGATGTGCACATGACACAATACTGTATATTGAGAATCCTAAAGTCCCCATAGTCCCCATCAAAAAACTACTGGGAACTGATAAAAGTAGCCAGATTCAAAATTAATATTCAGAAATTGGTTGCATTTATATATACCAATAATAACCAATAATAACTTATCAGCAAGGAAAACTAAGAAAACAATCCTATTTATAACTGTATCAAAAATCATAAAATACCTAGCAATAAATTTAACCAAGGAGATAGAAAACCTGTACTCAGAAAATTATAAGGCACTGAAGAAAGAAACTGAATAAAATACAATTAAGTGGAAGCATGTACTGGGTTAATGGATAGGAAAAATCATCATTAAGATGTCTGTACTACTGAAAGCAATCTATAGATTCAATGCAATTTCTATCAAAATTCCAATGGCATATTTCACAGAACTAGAACTAATATTCCAAAAATTTATATGAAATCACAAAAAAATTCCAAATAGCCTCAGCAATTTTGAGAAAGAATAACAAAGTCAATTAATATTCAACAAAAGACACAAGAACATACAATGGAGTAAAGATGACTTCTTCATAAATAGTGCCAGAAAAATTAGATACCTAGAAAAAAATGAACCTAGACTGCACACACCACCTACAGGAGAAAAATTAGATGGAAGACTTAACCATAAAACTCCTGGAAGAACACAAAGGCAGTAAAATATCTGACATTTCTCTTAGCAATATATTTTCTCATATATCCCCTTATATAAGAGAAACAAAACAAAAAATAAATAGGGCCACATCAAACTAAAATATTTTGCATGGCAAAGGAATCATTAACAAAACAAAGACAATCTACTAAATGAAAAAAACATATTCACCAATGATACATCTGAGAAGAGGTTCATACTCAAAATTTGTAAAGAAATCATATTACTCAATACTAAAAAGGTAAACAATCCAGTTAAAAAGTGGACAGAGGAACTGAATAATCACTTCTCTAGGCAGGACATTCAGATGGCCAATAGACCTATGAAAAGATGCTCAATGTCATTAATTGTCAGGGAAATGCAAATTAAAATGCCCATGAAATATCAAACCTGTCAGAATGGCTGCCATCAATAATAAATCATCAGACAAGAAGGGTGAGTAAGAATGTGGAGAAAAGAGAACCTTCATGTACTGTTGGTGGGAATGCAGACTGCTGCAGCTACTATGAAATACCATATAATGGTTTCTCAAAAAATTACAAGTGGAACTGCCTTATTACCCAGTGACTCTACTTCTGGGGGTGTATCTGAAGGAACCCAAACCATAATTCAAAAGAACATATGCACCCCTATATTCATTGCAGTGTTATTTAGAGAGTCAAACTATGGGAGCAACCCAAGTGAAAATTAATAGACAAGTGGATAAAAATGTGTGGTACAGCCCTGGCTGCTGTGGCTCATGGATTGGCACCAGCCTGAGAACCCAAAGGTCGCTGGTTCGATTTCCAGCCAGGGCACATAACCAGGTTGCAAGCCAGGTATCCACCCAGGTAGGCACTAGAAATATTGGGGAAAACACTTTTCAAAGTACATTCTTCATAACCATCATACTGTACACCTGAAACCAATATAAAATAACACTGAAAGTAAATTGTAATTGAAAAAATATAGTAAGAATGTCCAGTAATCTGGTACAAATTAGATTTTCAACATTGGGCATGCATACACACACACACACACACACACACACACAAGAATTTTATTTACTTTTTAGATTTCCAGAGAAATTAAAATCCTAATCATTATCTCCCCATCGATCCAATAACAGTACGTTAATTTGCCTTCATTACAAAAGTTATTGAGCCCTGGCTGCTGTGGCTCAGTGGATTAAGTGCTGGCCTATGAACAGAAAGGTCACCAGTGAGCTTCCTGGTCAGGGCACATGCCTGGTTGAGGGCCAGGTCCCCAGATGGGGATGTGCAAGAGGCAACCGATCAATGTCTTTCTCACACATTGCTTTTTCTTTCTCCCTTTCCCCCTCCCTTCCTCTCTCTCTCAAAGTAAATAAAATCTTTTTAAAAATCCACCAATAAAAACATCAATTACTGAAAAATTATATGCACACCTATGTTTGCTGCAGTTTATTTACAAAAACCAAAATGTGGAAGCAACTTAGGTGTCCATCAACTGGCAAATGAACACAGAAGATGTAAAATATATACACACAAAAAAAATGATATCTTGCCATTTGTGAGAATAAGAATGAACCTTGAGGGTATCATGCTAAAGGAAATCAGTCAAAGATAGATATCATTTGATTTTACTTAAATGCGAAATTTAAAAAAAAAAATGAAAGGAAAACAAAGCAGAAACAAACTCAATGATATAAAGAACAAACTGATAGTTGTCAGGTGAGAGAGAATATGTGGGAATGAGTGGAAAAAGGTGAAGGAGATAAAGAAATACAAACTGTCAGTTATAAAATTAGTCAAGGTACTATAAAGTACATCATAGGAAATATAGCCAATGATATTGTAATAAGCATGCACAATGAAAGACAGGTGCTGGATTTACCATGTTGATCACTTGGTAAGGTGTACAAATGTCTAAATACTATGTTGTGCACCTTAAAATAATACAAAATTGTAGGTCAACTATAATTAAAAATAAATTTAAAAAATTACTAATTAGGTAAACATATATAATAACATATAACATTTATAGTTCATTAAATGTTAATTCATAAAAATAGATAATCTGAGTTCTGTGCTATTCTAAATATGACTGAAAACTTATAAATCTGACATTATGTAAATTTATGGATTGTTCATAAAATTCAGAAATAAACCTAATGATATGAAAAAATAATACATAAATAAAATACTAACTCAATTTTTTAAATGATTTTATTATTTCCAGAGAGAGAGGAAGGGAGAGAGGCAGAGAGGGAGAGAAGTATCCATATATGGTTGCCTTTCACCTGCCTCCAGCTACAGACCTGGCTGGAGACCTGGCTTGCAACCTGGTTTATGTGCCCTGACTGGGGAATCGAACCAGACCTTTGGGTTCACAGGCCAGTGCCTTACCCACTGTGCTACCAGCCAGGGCTCTAATTCAATATTTTATACAAAACCTAATGTGTGTGAGCCAATGAGTTTGAATATAAAGTTTTAGACATTGCTTTATTATAGATCAGTTTATTTCATGATTATCTAAAGGTCTAAAGAAAGTATTTAAATTTTCAACCACGTCTGGAGTTCAGAATAGGAGGCCATATGGACAGTAGAGTAAGACAGACTAAGGGTGAGTTCCAGCTACATCACTCGATCAGTTTGTGACCTAAAATTAACCACCTACCTCCCCAAACCTGACTTTTGTGATCTGTGTAAATGAAGAAATGCTAATATTTTTTTAAAATGTGGACACACACACACATTAAATCCCAATATCCTTTGTTAGTATGTCATTTTCCAATGTTTCATCAAGGAAGCTATTATGTCCTGTATTTACATGTTATTGATTTATTTGTCCACTGGTCTCAACTTGTTGCCCTTTCTTAATTATTGATATATGTTAAGCCATTTTAAATACACACTTTATTTTTGTTCAGATATTTATATTTGTAAGTTATGGTACAAATAGTGTTTATGACAAAGATAGTGGGCTCTTTAGACCTACGTGTGTGATTAAGGAAAGAAGAGAGTGAACGGTACTAACTTTATTAAGTGCCTAGAAAAGTTTCTCTCTGAGTTTTACTAACTTACTACTTTGGAAATCACTTGAATAATTTAACAAATTTTTCCAAAGTCTTATAATGAGTGAGAGGAGAAGAATGGATTCAGAGTCAAGCCAACTCAGCCTAAAGATTATACACAGTAATGCCTCCGAAGGATGAGAAAAGGAAAGGTGTAAATAAAAGAACAAATGTACCCTGGCTGGTGGCATAATGGATAAGATGCCAGCCTGTGAACCCAAAGGTTGCTGGTTTGATTCCCCAACCAGGGCACGTAACCAGGTTGTAAGCCAGGTCTCCAGCCAGGTCCCCAGCTGGAGGCAGATGAAAGGCAACCATACAATGTCTCTCTCTCCCTCTCTGCCTCTCTCCCTTACTATCTCTCTACAAATAATAAATCTTAAAAAAAAAAAAAAAAGAGCAAAGATATCTCATTGGAAATTAACAAAATTTTTAAAAAAGAACAAATGTTAAAAAGAAAAAATATAACAGAGAGGAAGAAAATTCAAGTCATAATATTGTTCTCTAAATTAAATCTGCTCTTAGAAAATTTTACTAGTCTAGATTTCCAACTTAGTTGTATTACATTTTCCCTACTGATAAATAAAAACCTTATTCATTCCCAAAATTACAAATAGAAAGATAGCATAAAGGTGACAAAGACAAGATAAA
The DNA here is from genome assembly GCA_004026585.1 of Noctilio leporinus. NCBI lineage: Eukaryota > Metazoa > Chordata > Mammalia > Chiroptera > Noctilionidae > Noctilio > Noctilio leporinus. Next base: position 152,647 of record PVIW01003608.1, on the reverse strand, counting down.
TCAATTTTTAAAGGTTACCATCTCATCACCAACATAATTAAATACAAGTTCTTGATATTCAGATGATCATCTTTATGTTGTAGCTATACTTATTATTAATCTACAGTAAAATTTAGCAGAGAGGGGTTATATGCATATGGATACTGCATTATATTACACAAAGAAAAATAGCCCAGAGATTTGGTAATACAGAAATATACCAAAGACAGAGAACAGAAGAGAGGCAGAGTTATTTTATCCACTTTTCCTTAATAGTATTATCAATTTCTATCAATTACCATAAACAATCATTTTTTTTCATAAATATATTAATAAATATTTACATGATATCTGACTAGGATAAAGAATAAACAGCATTTTAGCAAATTTTAGAGTTAGCAAAATACTGACATGTATAAGTCAAATCTCTAAAATTACGTTAAAATCCATCAAAATTCATTTTCCAGTATGATCTCTAACCTTGACTGATCCTTGAGATTTTCTGTTTTCATAATAACAGGATAACTGAAAACAACCAAGTCCTCTGTCCAATTAAGTCATCAGCTCCCTTTCTTTAAAAAATTACTATGAAATAATACTTTAAGTGCAAATGATAAATATATATTAGATCCTCAAGCTTCTTTGGGTAAACTCTTAAATTGTGAAGGCAGTTAGTCATAACAATATTCTGAAAAGATACACATTATTGAGGTTTATAGTGTCAGGGCCTAATTAGTATAAATAAAAACTGGACAATTAGGTAATAAAAGTTGATATAGTAACAATTATGTTCAGATGTTACAGCATATTCCACTTCTTGCAACTTCAACCTTTAATAATGCTGTTTTTCTTGTGTTAAAGACCTGTCTTAATTCTAATAGTATGTAAAATTAAAATGACTACCTTTAATGGAACTCATTTTTAGGAAACTGAAAAGTAGAGTATCTACATAAAACCGGTTAAAAGTTGCATATTCTCTTCATATTAAAAAAACAATGAAAAATGCTGTCGTTTTCTTAAGTTGGAGATGTGTGTGCTACAGTAGAGAAAGATGACATTTTCATGCACAATCAGTTTGAGCCTGTGTGACTGCACTGATTAATTAATGTGATCAAGAACCAAGGCAGTGAAAAAATTATTCCAGTCAGTCTTAACAAGACAAACTCTACAACAACAAACTATGATGCAATTTTAAACATGTAATACTTGTAAAGAGGTGGTTATATATATAAATATATAGATAGACAGAGATAGAGTCTGTATTGTATATTCAACAAATATAATGATTAGTGATGTTATAAACAAAAGAGAGCAAATGAATCACTCACTTGTAGCAGAAAAATAAAGATGATCAACATGAACTCATCTTCTGATTACTTGCAATGGCCTCGAATAGTTGATTTCAGTATTAACCAGTTGTGAATGATACTTCCTCATATGCTATGAACAAAATGATTATGGCTAGTTGCAACTAACCTTTGCTTATTGTACGGAAGTCTCGCTATCATATACATAGATCAACCTCAATTTTATCACAGTTTTCATCAAATATGAAGCAAGGCTTGTATTTGACTTTAGTGTTTTCTATTATCACATCATTATTTATCTGAAGCTCATGGTATCATTCCTTTTCCTAAGTTTCCTTTATATTATAACTACATTTACATTTTTCCAGTTGTACTATCTGACCTGTAGTAACAGCTTTCTGCTATATGGATGGGTCCTTTACTCAGTCTTTGGATATTTGCTACATTGTGCTGAGAACTGGAGACATAGAGTGATCAGACACAGGGTCCTGTCCTCATAAAGTTTTTGAGTAATGTAGGCATTGAAACAGTAACCACTCAATTAAGCATTGGTGTAAGTTTGCTGCAGAGGAAGTACATACAGGATGGGGCAAACGTAGGTCTATAGTAGGTCTGAGTATGCAAAACAGAGTTTATTCTTGTATTAGTATTTATTTTTTTTGCACTATTTTCTACATGAACAATGTGAACCAACTTTTGTATTATGATATGAGTGCATGTGGTTAGGGGAACAAAACTAATCTCTTATGATTCACTAATGCTTTCCTGAAAAATGTGACTAATATTTTATTTCAGGTGTTTCAGGATAACTAGAATGGGAAGAACATATGAGGATCGGAGATCTGCTGTACTCTTTAATGAGGCAGAAAGGAGTATCTTTATAAATGATGGCTGAACACAGTGGGAATCATAGGTTAAAGTGAGGAAAAACTCTGAAGTGGGGATTTACAGAACAGATTATAGTAGTTTGGAATAGGCCACAATTCTGACTCATTCATTTATTCACTTATTTTAACAATTATATTGTAAATTCTACGATCTTACAGAGCAATTCTATCTTTTTTATTAGTCAAGAGGGAGCATGTGTAAAAAGAAAGAAGCGAAAAAGAGGAGTAAAAAGCATAAGAGCGCAACCAGAGTCTTGGAGTAGGGTAAACATGTCCAGGTTAAAATGAGAAGCAAAGCCCTGGCTGGTGGCACAGTGGATAAGGCACCAGCTTGCGAACCCAAAGGTTGCTGGTTCAATTCCCAGTCAGGGCACATAACCAGGTTGCAAGCCAGGTCTCCAGCCAGGTCTGTAGCTGGAGACAGGTGAAAGACAACCAACCATACATTGATGTTTCTCTCTCCTTCTCTTTCTCCCTCCCTGCCCTTCTTTCTGAAAATACTAGATGAAATCTTTAAAAAACAAACAAATAAAAAAATAAAATGAGAAGCAAAATTAAATGAAGATAAACTCTAACCTAACTTGGAAAAAAATGGGAGTGTTGCTACCAGGCATAGATAGGTCTTGAAAAATCAAAATAAAATGTTGCTTGTTTGTTGAAGTTGTTGCTGTAACCAATCCCATGTTGATTTAGAGCATGTTTCTTTCCTTACTTTGTTGATAGAATTTTAGGCATTAAATAATTATAAACCTGTATATAAGGGTCACATATGTGTATTTTTGTATATATGCCCAAACTTCGAAGATATTTTTACTCCCATACTTCATTTATTTTTAAAAATATTTTATTTATTATTTTTAGAGCAAATGAAAGGGAGAGAGACATCAATGTATGGTTGCCTTTCACCTGTCTCCAGCTATGGACATGGCTGGAGCCCTGGCTTGCAACCTGGTTATGTGCCCTGGCTGGGAATCAACTCAGCTACTCCCACACTTTAAAGACAAAACATCAACCCTGGCTGGTAGCACAGTGGATAAGGTGCCGGCCTGTGAACCCAAAGGTCGCTGGTTTGATTCCCCAGCCAGGGCACATAATCAGGTTGCAAGCCAGGTTTCCAGCCAGGTCTGTGGCTGGAGGCGGGTGAAAGGCAACTATACATTGATTCTTCTCCCCCTCTCTGCCTCTTTCCCTTCCCCTCTTTCCGGAAATAATAAATAAATAAATATTTAAAAAATAAATAAATAAAGACAAAACATCAAACTTTTAATAAACTGTCTATAGGAGTATGATGGGAGAAGCATGGGCATTAGTCAGACAGCTGAGCTAAAATGCCAGGCATATACCTCCTTTCCCTTGTCTTTCTCTTCTCTAAAACCATGATAGTGTTTTATCCAACACTGGTGTGATAAAATAAGATTCTGCAGGTAAAATTCTAAAATAAAAATAAGCATTGAAGGTGTAATTACTATTATTACAACAAAAGAGGCACATCTGTCCATTATTCTATTTAATAATTAGCACAGAATGGTAGGTGAAGGTCCCCTGTCAATGTGCATTTTAACCCACTTTGAACATAAAGGCAGAGCTAATACAAGAATTATAAATGGAATACTATACAGCAGAAAGAAAGAAGGAACTCTTACCCTTTGCAACAACATGGATGGAACTGGAGAGTATTTATGCTTAGTGAAATAAGCCAGTCAGTGAAGGACAAATACCATATGATCTCACCCATTACAGGACAATAATGAACAAAACAAACAACAAGCAAAACAGAACCAAATACATGAATACAGTGAATAGACCTTCAGTAGTCAGGGAGAAGAGGATTGGGGGGAGGGGAGAGGAACAGGCAAGGAAGGGGAGCAGTTTAGACAAGAACCTAGTATAAAGGAACCATGGACATGGACAACAGGTGGGATTGGCTTTGGGGGGAATGGGTGGGTGGGGAGGGGGACAGAGGGGAACAAAAAGGGAATGGATGTAATACAACAACAATAAAATTAAATTAAAAAAAATAATTATAAAATAAAATGTAATGTCCATAGTGCTTATAAATTTCTTTTGAAAAAATTATAATATATGGTTTAGTAGCTTTTTAAAAATATTTTATACTACCTAGTATCTATTAGCTTTCCTTCAATTCCTTTTATTCCAGGAAATATATTTTAGGTAAAATAATAACTTGCTATTTAAACTCTTTTCCAAATATACTATTTATAAAATTAGCATCTATTTTAAAATTATATAGTTTTATATTCTATAATAAAAATAATCAAATTACATGCATTGACTCAATAAACTTCATGTTTCTCTGGGATTTAATTTTGTATAAATTTGAAATGTTTTAATGTTTTTAATGGTTACTATAATTTTTAAAGAATAAGTTCATTTTCAATGCTTTTAAACCACTAATATTAAGTTATATGAAATTCTCATCTTTATTAGTCAAATTGCAGGAGTTGTATTAGTTAGCTTTGGCTATCATAAGAAAAATTTTTAGGTTGGGTAGCTCAAAACAACATAAATTTACTTTCTCACAGTTTTAGAGCCTGGATGTCTGAGACCAGTGTCACATGATTAGATTCTGTTGAAAACTCTCTTCATGGTAAAGCACACACCACTTCTTCCTATGTCCTCACATGAAAGAGCTCTTTCCTCTTCTTTCCTCTTCTTAATAAAGGCAATAATTTCATCACCAGCATGACCTCACCTGAACCCAATTATCTCCTAAAGGCCCCACATCCAAATACCATGACATTGGAGTTTAGGGCTTCAACATACAGAATTGGAGGTGAGCGCACTTAAGTCCATTGAATTAAATGTTGTATTCAGAACTCTCAAATCTGGGACGGGCATAAGAAATACATGTAAATAACCAAGTGATTAAAACTTTGTCAGTGAAAATAGGGGTACATACAAATAAATGTTTCCAAATTTTTCAGGTACATACTCAGAAAAAGAATTGCTGGTAGCGCTAGTCTTAATTTTTTGAGGCACTTCCATACTGTTTCCCATAGTGGCAGTACCAATTTACATTTCCTTTATCAGTGTATAAGGATTCTCTTTCCCAACATCCTCTCCAACACCTGTTACTTCTTGTCTTATTTATAATGGCCATTCGAATAGGTGTGAGGTGGTATTTTATTGTAGTTTAGATGTTATTTCCTGTATAGCTAGTGAGGTTTGGCATTTTTTCATATACCTGTTGACCATCTGTATGTCTTCTTAATAAAAATATCTGCTTAGGTCCTTTGCCCATTTTTTAATTGAATTGTTTGTTTTTGTTGTTGTTGAGTGTATGCATTCTTTATATATTTTGGTTATTAGCTCCATATCTGAAGAATTGTTTGCAACATTATTTATAATATCCCAGATAGTAAAACAACCTAAGTGCCCTTCAGTTGATGATAGGATAAAGAAGACATAATACATATATACAATACAATGGAATACTATTTAGGCAAAAAAAGGATGAAATACTCCATTGTGAAGAACATGGACGGATCTTTAGAGTATCATAGTAAGTGAAATAAGTCATATGGAAAAGAACAAGAATCCTTTCACTTACAAGTGGAATATAAAACAAAAATAAGGTACGAACAAACAAAACAAACCAACCTGTGGACACAAACAATAGTATAGCACCTCCTAGAGAGCAAGAGGAATAGCAACAAGCTGAAATGCATAAAGAGGGTCAAATATATGGTGATAGGAGGAGACTGGACTTTTGGTGATGGGCACACAATGGAGTATGCAGATGATGTATAATGAAGCTGTACACCTGAAACTTGTTTAATGTTATTAAACAATGTTACCCCAATATATTTGATTTTTTTTAATTTAAATTTTTTCCTTCAAATGACTATTATTTAATCCATAAGTACTAATACAAACAAAGTAGCAGGGAGAAAGGATTGTTTATGTGAAAATCTATAGAAACCCAAATAAATTTCTTTTTTTTTTTTTTTTTTCCATTATTTTTAGAAAGAGGGGAAGAGAGAGAAGCAGAGAGGGAGAGAGACATCAATGTATGGTTGCGTTTCACCTGCCTCCAGCCACAGACCTGACTGGAGACCTGGTTTGCAACCTGGTTATGTGCCCTGGCTGGGGAATCGAACCTGCGACATTTGGGTTCACAGGCCGGCGCCTTAACCACTGTGCTACCAGCCAGGGCCCAAATAAATTTCAATCACTATAAGGCTTATATTTGCATACCATTTTATAGCTGTCAAAGTGCTTTCCAAAATATTCTTTTTACTTAACTGAAGTGATACATCTGCTTTAGCCCTTTTCATTTTTCTTATATAATACATACATTTTAAAAAGTCTGTTTCTTAGGATTATCATGTTTGTGGTTCCTCAAAATTCAAAGAAATAAGTAGTCTTCTGTTCGGAATCTTTGCTCTTTCAACGCTGACATCAATATAACCTTGTCACATAAAGGACACTTTGAGTTAAGATGAAAGCAGCCAGGCAATCCTCTACTAAAGATTGCCCATGCATAATCCTCTCTTATATGCAGGTGACAAACTGACCTGAAGTTGCAGTTTTGGGCAGGGGCCTACTATGCATGACATCTGAGTCAAAATGATCCTTTTCACCTAAAAATTCACTTCTAACATAAAAGGTTAGTCTCTCTTTTATGGATATTTTATTAAATGTATTTCCATGGATGCTTAATATCTCCTGAAAGAGGACATGACAATTTCAATTTCTTTATATATACATAATTTAAATACTTATAGCCACAATAAAGCATCAAATGCAAACAATCCCTAAACAATATTATATTTCAGTGATAAGTAGTTCATGTGGATTTTTTACAGCTGCTCATTACAGGTTTCATAAGCATATCCTAATCACCAAACACTTCATTAATATAAATTATTTTACATCAGTGAATCTCTACTACGACGATTGTGAATTGCTTTATGATTTGAAACTTTAATACTACCTCTTGGGGAAGGATGTCATATTGACTTCTTTTTATCAAATTGTGATTCTGAGGAAATAAGAAAATAACATATTCCTATGAAATAAAATGATTGGAGGATATATTTAATATGCTTTTGGGTGGCAGTATTAATACAAAGAAAAGAATCAGCATATTTCTTCCACATATTTTTTAAGAACAATTATAAGTCATTCTTATAAATTATAGTGGATAATACTATTTCTAGATACATAAAACTATTTAGACTACATTTTCATTTAACAGTTGAGTAAAAATTAAAACTCCAGTGACATCAGTTTGCTAATTTATTTTTCTAATTTAATTGTCTTTAACCTTTGTTGATTTTAGGAGATCATTACATTAATAAATGGGGGCAGGAATGGAAGCTAACAAATTAATTGCAAAGGTAAATAAAATCATATGTCAAAAGCAACAAATTTACACTCCACAGTACATTCATGGAAAAAAACATGATTTAAAAATTATGAAAGTGGTCCTTCATTTTAGAATATTAAAAGTTAGAGATTACTTCATTCTATTTTATACAATCATAAAATTTCAAGTTAAATAGTGAATTTCTTGACTAAATATGCAGTTAATTGAAGTGACATATTATCTTACTTCTCTACTCCAATTCACATATAGTATTATATTAGTTTCAGGTCTACAGCACAGTGGTTTAACATTTTTTTATACCTTACAATGTGACCACCATGGTAAGTCTAGTAACCACCTGTCACCATTTTAAGTTACAATATTGATTAAATTCCTTATGCTGTACTTTACATCCCAATGACTTAGTTATTTTATAACTGCAAGTTTATACCTCTATTCCCCTTCAGCTTCTCAGACTATTGCCCTCACCCTTCCACTCTGACAACTACCCGTTTACTGTTTATATTTGAGTCTGCTTCTATTGTTATATTTGTTCAGTGTATTTTTACTGAAATCATATGGTATTTGTTTCTCAATGCTCATTGCTTACAATAGCCAAGATATGGAAGCAACCTAAGTGTCTATTGATAGAAGAATAAAGAAGATGTGATACACACACACACACACACACAGGACTTTCTCAGCAATAAAAAAATAATGAAATCTTGCTATTTGTGACAACATGGATAGATCTAGAGGTTATTTTGCTAAATGAAATAACTTAGACAAAAACATCAGACACCTTTTTGTTTTCGCCTGCCCTTATCCTTCAAGTGTACTAGTTATTCCTATAAATAGTTTCTTAGAGTCCTTTCCAGACTTTGAAAATTGCATAAGAGTGTATATGATTTAAGAGTAATAAAGGCTATGGGATTTTATTGGCAATTACTAATCTGAAATACCCAGATGATGACATAGGTTTATATGGAAATTCCAGGAGCCAAAACACTGCCAAGCCTGATGTAAACATTCTTACGTAGTTTTCTATGTATTTTAAAGGATGTTAAGTTACTTGACATAAAAGGCAATAGGTTGTGTCAAGATAACTGCCAAAGGAATCAGAACAGAATTTGCTGTATGGTGATTCTCAGATGTCTGAGTCTGATTGTGAAATGTGCCTGCCGTGTAGTCCTGGACCAGCTCATCTTGCCTCCCAAGCTGTTTCCTGGCCTGTATGTGAGGATGGACACTCCTATCTCATCAGGTTGCTATAAAGATGAACTGAAACAACCTGTGTTCACTTATTCTGTCCCAGCCAGGTACACAGATATGTAATGGGAGGATATAAGCTTTATAATCAACAAATTTCATTATTATGTAATAATAAAATTATGATGATACCTAAGTCATTCCTTAGATTTTAAAGACCAAGTAAGATCTTAGGTGTGAGTTTACTATATCTTGTTATTTTTTCTGTATACTTCCGTGGTGTAAATGACCCAAAATTAAATTCTTTTACAGAACTGTGGCACAGAGAATGTTTTATGCAAAACTGTCAATTTCTTGAGTTGCTTTTCAGAAGTATATGTGGATATAGGTGAATATAATAAGGTATAAATATTTCTGCTTCCATGGGTCTTATCAGTCCAAATTTATCAACATTGAGTATCATCATGAAAATAAATCAGGTAGAAATGTATGTGTGGCGGGAGAATAAAGACATGTAATAATGGCTATTGCAAAACAATCACCAAACACCCTTCAGTCACACCATCTCCTTGGCGTCTATGAAGATCAAGACCCACATCATGAAGTCTGTGAAAAGAGAAAATACACACACACACACACACACACACACATACACACACAAATCACTGTTTCTGAAAGCTAAGTATTCTCATCTGTAAAACACTTGAAATATTGATCTATGGTCTTCTGAATCCTTTCAAGGTAGCATCCCTCTACCATGTAGTAGATGCTGAAAATATTTTACATACATTGTATCATATAAATTAATATGCAAAAACTGAGACTTTAGATATGGTAAGGAACTTTAGACAGAACTAAGAAAGCGGAGCCAAGGTTCCTCCAGCAATGCTTAACAGAAAGCAAATGCTGTCTTTCACTGTGCTGCACGGGCTTTACTTACTTTCTTCTATCTAGTGATCCCCAAGCTGTCTCAGTACTATTGCGCACAACTAATGCAATGTCATCGAAAGTACCCATGCATTGCTGAGCATTAAAGTGTACAACCTCAAAAGTGTTAACACCTGCCAAATATTCAGTTAGCATCCCCTTTGGTAACTGAGGGGCATTAAAATAAACCAGTTTGGAACCGTCTCTGCGGTAAAATCAGTTAGAAAAACATAATGCTACTTCTCCAGGTCTGCGTCTCCAAGTTGATGGAATGTAAGAACTGCAACTTTTATTTATGAGAGCACTGAATGCTAATGTCTATTTGATTTAATAGTATGAAATAGTAGGATTACAAATAAACAATATGTAAATGTAAATATGTAAATTAATGTTTCTATATAATGCCATATGTCAAATATATTTCAATTAAATTTTTAAATTCAAAATACATAAATGAATAAATATGAATTCTTAATACCCTATGTCTCTCTTCTCAGTCATCACTTAAGGCATTGATTTACAAATACATTTTCTCCATGACCCTTTGAAAATTTTTCAGAAAATTTTACATTTTAATCTTCAATCCCAAGAAGACTGGATAAAATTGATATTATCAAATCTGGAAATCTAAAATATTATGATAGTTTTAAAATTTAAGAAAAAAATTATTACAAAGTTCCTATTTCCCAGAAATGAATAAAAGGAAATTTAAATTCTCATGACCCAGATCAGGTATCAGGAAGGAGAAAGGTTTTGAAATGCAGAATAAAGCAGGAAGGTACCAGGCAGCTTAATTTTCTACCACTTTTTTCCCCCCAAATAATTTATTTTTTACAGAAAATTTTGCTTGGTTAATTAAATGCCTAAATTCAATTGGTTTACAGTTAGATCTTGGAATCCTCGTGATCAAAAGGAAGACATGAAAGTTTCTTAGATTATAAGGATTTTTTAGGATTTCTGTCACTCTAAAACCATGACCTTGCGGTCATTTGGCATATGGCTTGCTTGGTGTCTCATCCTCACAGACATTCCCTTTTCTCCTGAATTTCTAAGTGAGATCCATTATGTCAAATCATACTTTATTCCAGTCACACCTTGTTCACCATCTGCTGGATACTGACTTTTTATCTTGCACTTCCTCCTCTTCCAAGCGATCAGTGTATCAGAATGTGACTTCTTTTTTTTTTTTTGGTATTAAATACTGCTTTATTAGAAATAATTGCTATAATAAAACAAATAATACATTTCTTCCAATGAACTTCAGTTTGAGAAACAACAACGGAAATAGATCTTTTAAGATTCGAGTCATGGCAAAACTGATAGTTCTTTGAAATCTGGGAGATGCATTAACAAAACCACAGACACAGCCTATTCTATACTAAAATCCTGAAGAAAAATACTTTATTAATTTGGGGGAACAAGACCGAACACTGGCTAAGATATAACTTTGACATCTATAGCCACCTGGTAAGCTGGCCCAAGGAATGAAGAGAACCATTGGTACTGGTGGCAGATAAGAAACTGTGTTAGGCTGACAAACTGCATATTTCATTAATGGTTTTGAATTAAACAAAGTGAAGTGCTTCATGGTGTTTTCTCAGAACTAATGAAAAGGTTACAGAGTCCTACACAATTTGGAGACACAAAGTGGATGCTGAGCGACTAGAGGTCACTCCAGGTGTGGAATTTTAGAAAGTTAGTCCTTGGAGTAAATGGCACCGTGGCTCTGGCAGCAGATACAAAGGAATGACACTCTGGAGAGGAGGTAGGGGATGCTCTGCGATTGGCCAGTGGATACGTGACGGTCCCAGATGGAACTGGGATCTTTAATTCTATGGTTTATCTTCCACTGCTCATCCCTCTGTCTTCATAAATGGTAATTTCAATAACTCGAAGTCCTCTCTCAATAGGATCAGTCAGGAGGAGGCCTTGTGGAGCATATATCTTCTCATTTTGCTCTTGAATGTATTTGGAGATTTTCTTCAGAACCTTTTCATGATGAGTTTCCATGCATAAGAAGATAGCGTATGCTGTTAAACAAGCCAAACAGCCTTCAAGATATGATTGACCCCCAACTTTCTCTGCTTCTGCATAAAGGTTATTTAGAGTTCGAACTGTTTCTTCAAACTGCTGCCTATCAATCCGGTTCTCCAGCTCCGCGGGGAACTTGGTCTGAAACTGGCAGCGTGTGCCGCTGCTGTAGTCTCGCTGAATGAACACCTTGCCAAACACCAGCGCCTGCTGCGGCCTCATGGCGAGCACAGGACGGGCCACGCCATGCTGGCACCACCGGCCTTGGGCTACGGCCCCAGCTCAGGCCCTTCAACCCCGGCAGCCAGGTTTGTCCCGGGAAACACGAACTCGCCGCCTTCGCCCTCCAGCTCAGAATGTGACTTCTTACCACTGTTACTACATCTAGTATTCTCTTAGGGAAAGGAAAGGCAGTCATTGCATTTCTCCTTTGTAAGTTGCATACAGTATTTACCTAGAGCAAATTTTTCTCCCATTTCTTCAGTAGGTAGACATATGTTTCCTTCAAAGAAAAATACACCCATAGGTAAGCCCTTATTGTCCCATTAGTATTGTATACAGATGGCCTTCCTTCATTATTCCTTCTGTATTAATTAAACTGTGACATCATAATATTTTTTAAATAGTTGCTTCTTTCTGTGCCTATAACTCCTCTTTCAGAAAGGAAATAATCTTTTGGGGTTTCTTCTCATATGGAGAGGGGTGCATGGCAGAGCAGAAAATGGGAAGAATCTGTTAGTCTCTGGAATTATATTTCCAAAAGTTTATTTCTCTTAGGAAGATTGTACTCATTATAGTTGAGGGAAAATAAACTGTGGGACAGAGAAACTTTCTCTGAGGAAAACTAATGAAGAAAAGAATCCATAAAAATAGAGAATTAGATGGGATTGTAGGGTGAAGCATCCACCTTTTATGGTTGAATGCAGGGGCACATTAGAGATGTGGAACCTGAGAACACAGCAATCTCATCCCTATCCCCCCACTCCCCCAGGTTAGAGACCCAGGGAGATAATAATACTAAGGAAAAAGGGATGATTGAGTGAAAGGTTGGGCTAGATAGCACCGGGCTACTTACAGTTCACATGCCCACATGAACACCCAAGGGGAACAGACCTTCCTATGCCCAGCACACTCACAGCCTTGCATTTACATATGCTCCCGCTCTTAGGATTTAGAAACAACTCCAGGGAAGGGAGGGAATACAGCACCAAAAAGATCAAGAATATAGTATTTTCTTTTCAGGTGGACCATGGATTCAAAATGTAAATTGAATTTTGCTATAATTATAATTGTGTTTGCAATTTATTCTTTCTTTCTCCCCCACCCCCTCAAAAACGATGAACCTCTTGAAGATGAGTTGCATCTAAATCATTTTTGTGCTCCATTGTCTGATTTCATCAATAAATAATTGATGAATAAACAAGCAATTAATATATATTATGAATAAACTAGGAGGAAAAAATATTATCTAAACTTTAAATCTCAAAGTTCAAACACAGATGAGTGCATCAGAAATAATAAACTGATGATTAGTTATTAGTTGAGAAACAGATCCATGTTACATGGTATTTCATGGTCCACATTATTTGGAAATATCTTAAAAGATTTTTACTTGTTATTTACCTTACTCTCTAAATTCTACTAAGAAAGTTATTCTTTTGAATACATGGGTGACAACTTCACTACTTGGTTTCCAATAGTACAATGAATTAAAGTACTGGGGATATTCTTAGTTACTTTCCTGACAATGCTTTAGAGAAATTGCTAATGAAATTTAGAAAAGACTAAAAATATTTGCATGTATAAAGGAGATTAAAGGAGATTGATAGATGTATCAAAGTATATCTATTACAAATTAAGTATATTTTTAGAATTACGGCTTCACCACTAGGCATTGATAAAAAAGAATATTTTAATTTTTTATAAGTTAACTATAAGTCTCTAAAACCTCAAACAGAGCTAAAGTTTTAGTAATATTTAATGGATCCAACAAGTTTAGAAGGGTAATTATTAAAACATATTTTCATTTAAAATAGATATTGGACTTCATAATTTAGCAGTTATAAATTTTAACCTGATATCTTTTTTTTTCCCCTCTAAACTAAATTCTTATCCTATGAGTGATGGAGGATTTGATGAAAAGAATCTCAAATATCCTTGAAATTGTCAAATTCCCATGGTGGCCCATAGTAATTTCAGTACAACATATGAAGAGCCATTGTCCTTGTAGGAAGTAGAGCTCTAATGTGACTGTTTGGGAAACTTTATTTTAATTTGGCCTCTTGTCAGAAGCACTCAACTATTGTTTTTTCTCCTTAATAGTCTGAGATTATATCTAGGATAAATTGGCCTAATTAAACCAAAAAGAACATAAACAATAGCAGCTCTATTTTGCTGAGGCTCTCACTTTTTCCATACTTTAAGGAATAACTGTTTTTATTCGTTGTCTTATTAGATCACACTTAATACAGTTAACGATGATTATTTATAAAAATTTAAAAGATATTTACAATGAGATTAAAGTTCTTAGAGGTTTCTTCTGGTATTATTTACCTTGGTAAAAGAATAGACTAGTACCATATGTGATATGAATTAAAATAAGTGAAGTAAACTTTATTTGAAACTATGATTTATAGTAAGAGATTTTACTTAGTTATAGCCAAAAATCAGGTGCTAAAAAAACAATAGATTATTTTTATTGCAATCAAACTGTATTAAAACCTGCTACTCTCTCATGATTCTGTAAAGCTCTATGAAAATAATGAAAGAAATCACAGATGTGACCCATAGCTTCAGTTTACTTTGTAGTGACAATGTGAATATGAAACATCAGACCTGGCTGGTGGCACAATGGATAAGGTGCTGGCCTGAGAACCAAAGGTCGCTGGTTCAATTCCCAGCCAGGGCACATAATCAGGTTGCACACCAAGTTTATAGCTGGAGACAGGTGAAAGGCAACCATTATATTGATGTTTATTTCCCTCTCTATGTCTCTCCCTTCCCCTCTCTCTAAAAATAATAAATAAAACCTTTTAAAAGAAAAGAAACATCAGTGAAAAATATTAGGCAGAACATAATTAACCACTAAGTTACCTGATACAGACATATAAGTATTGATTGAGAAGGTTTAAATCAATTTAATGAAACTGTAAACAAGATGAGCACTGAGGCAAGATTTGAGAAATGAATAGAATTAGAATAAACAAATGGAAAGAAAAAGGCATTGTATATCAGGATGATGAAAGACCAAAAGGGGTGGGTCAGGTGAAAAGACATGGTTGATTTACGATAGGGTGAGGTAAAGGGATTGGAAAACACAGTAACATATGGAGAGCTTTCGAAACCATGCAAAGCAGTACTGATTTAAAAGCTAACAACCAGAAGATAGCAACTATTTCTAAATTGTTTAATGGCCTGGTAGTAATGATGATGTTGATGAAGTTAATAATGATAATATGGAGCATTTGTACTATCTGCCAAGCACAGTCCTGTGGTTTTACATATATCTTCTCATATAATCTTCATATAATCTTCTGATCAGTAAAATCATCATACCAATTTTACAAAGAATGCAACCAAAATTGTTTTAGGTTATATAGAATCTAGGAGTCAGATAGAGATTTAACACCAGATGTGTCCTAGCAAATACATACAAATAGTAGCTAACATTTTTAATAAAAACACAGATAACCTTAAATAGGAGGTAATTCAGCAGAATGCACAGCAGAAGTTGCACTTTAATTTCCTAATGAATCTCTAGACTATGCATTATTACCTCTACTTTGCTGATGATGACATTGAGTCTCAAAAATGCTAAATAACTTGTCAATAAAATTTTAATCTGTGAAATGGAGAAGAAAATTTCAAACAAGTTTTGTCTCTATAACCTATGTATAAATACACATTATAAATAATATATACATATATATATATACACACATATTAAACAACACAAATAATAGTCACACTTCTCTTTCTACTTATTGACAGATTAGTTAACCTGAAAATCATTAGATCACAGAAACAACTAGGGCATGTGTTATTAATACTATTTGATCATAGATTGCATAGTATCACTTATTTGTGAAATCCTTTAACAAATAAGATGCATAAACACACAGAATAGTGGTTGCCAGGGACAGGGGTTTGGAGGAAATCAGAATTGGGTACAATGGTATTAGTTACAAGACAAATGAGATATGCAAATCAAGTGTATAATATAGTGACTAAGTTGATAACACTTTAAGGTATAATTGAAATTGGCTAAGAGAATAGACTTAAATGTTCACACCAAAAAAAAAAAAAAAAAAAGGTTAATAAGTGAGATGAGAGATGTATTAACTCAATGTGGGGAATTCTTTCACAAAGTATATTTACATCAAATCATTACATTTACAGTTCACATATCATAGTGTTATCTATTTATTAAACTTCAATAAAACTAAAAAATTAAAATATAAAACCTATTTTTTCTTAAATTATTGGCAAAAGTACATTTGAAACTCAGGTATTCTAACCCCTAAATCCAGTACTTCTTCCACTGAACTTTCATGAAATTTAAAAATATACTAATAGGTTGACCTAAATATACATATTTCATATTGCTGACAAAGATAAAACTTTATTCACTAAGCCTTTATGTATATTTTGTGTGGATGAAGATATTATTTAGCCTTGATGCTAATATATTTGAATCTATAGTATTAACATCTTTTTCTTAATTGATATCATATGAATTTTATATACAAGGACTGTCTGGGAAAAGTCCAGCCATTGTTAAATAATAATAAGGGTTTGCATGATATCAATGTAACCTGGCAGCCAAGGATAGTGGGCTGGAATGTACATATATGAAAAATGATGACTTCACTGTACTAGCCAGTGCAGGGTGGTAGACTCAGTTGAGTGAACACATATACTGTGTGACCATCACATTCAAAATGATAGTGAAAAAAACAAAATGAAAAAGTACAGCAATGGATCTGTATTAAATTTTGCATTAAGTTTGAACATTCCTCTGTGGAAACTATTTGGATGATTCAGAAGGCTGCAACTATGGACAAGTGGTGATTGAAAGCTTCATCACAACAACATGCCTGCACCACATCTCATGCACAGCTTTTTGGCAAAACACAAAGTCACCCAGGTGACTCAGCACCCCCAAGAGCCCAGATTGGTGCCCTGTGACTTCTGGCTTTTCCCAAAACTAAATTCACTTGTGAAACAGAAGAGATTTCAGACCACTCATGAGATTTGAGAAAATATGATGAGGCAGCTAATAGCAATTGGGAGAACTATGTGAGGTCCCAAAGGTGCTACTTTGAAGGGGACTGAGGCATCATTGTCCTATGTACAATGTTTCTTGTATGTTTTTCACTAAATGACTCTTTTTTATATCACATGGCTGGGTACCTTCTGGACAGACCATGTATTTTAAAAATATTTACTTTGTTTAATTTCACAAAGATATGGAAAATTTGAGATGAATTACTTTTAAAAGCTAAAAGTACTTTTTGAAAAAGTTTTACATTAAAATATATTTATAAGCCCAGAGATTATATGGTTAATAAAAACAAAAGAAAAATTATATATATACTAAAAAGTTGGCAATTACTCATCTAAACTATTCTAATAGTTCAGATACAATTTTTAGGCTCAAAAGCTTAGGTGCTTTGTCTTATACAATCAGTTGATGAAGGATTGAGAATAATCTTTTGCATTATAAATAAAATGATGTTTTAACATATATTGGTTCGTTTTCTATTCTAATCAGCTTTGACAAAGAGTTGTATGTTTCTAAAGCAATGCTGTATGATAAGGAATATAGCCAGTCAGTAGCACTTCCCCCAGCAAACTGTTTCATAAACTAACCTTGGGAGGCATTTTACCCACCCATCACATCAACCTCTCTGCTTTCCATGTTCTCCTAGGAACACAGGAAATTCCAAACATGTTCAAGACATGTTAAGACCTTTAAGTAACAGAAACTGTTATTTTCACAGATGTTAAACTGTAATAGTTACACCACATAAAATCAGTAAGAAACATAACTATCCATTGTTACTCTGTTCTCCACCTACCATATTCCTAGTACTGTGCTAATGTTATCTCATTTAATATTTTTACAACCACCCTACAAGGGAGGCATGAGTACTCAATTTTACAGATAAATAGACAGGGAGTGACATAAAAATTAAGCAATTACCTTATGTAAAATAGTAAAGAAGGTGAGTCATGATTCAAAGCCAAACCCACCCTTTTCTTCCAGTAAACTACAATACTGATGTCTGCAAACCTCCTCACTTCATGCCCAATAATTGGCATATTTTTCTTTATCATAAGTGAAAATGGTTTGCTCTCATTTCCATATGCCACATCTCAGCATTTCCCATTCTTGATATGCATGTGACATCCTGGAGCAGTTCGCAAATTTCTTTAGACTCTAAAGTTGAAACTTCTTTCTCTCCTCTCTCTGGCTCTCTCTTACTCTCTCTCTCCTTCCTTCCATTCCCTCACCCATTTCCCTCTTGGCTCCAATTCCTTGGTATTGCAAAATTGTAATTACCAGTGGTCTATGACTATTAGCTATTTAACCTACTTCCCACATGATACATATGCACAGCAAAAGAGGATAGAGCACGTGCTGCAAAAGAAGAGGAGTACAGTCTGGTTGCTTCACATACCCTTTGTGTCTGTCACATACATCCGGGTCCTGGGTATTCCAGTATCAATCTTTGCTTTGTTACAATCAGCATATGCAGTAATTTCAAATACTCCACACTATTTTTCCATTTTTTCATGATACATTTTTTCAAAATACCAATCAAGTTGAGGACAGATTCAAAGAATATTCACAGGTGAGTTACTTTTTCAATTTTCTCATTTCAGTTTAAAGAAAACTCTCAATTCTATTTTAAAAGTTGGTAAGTATATTATTTGGGAGAAGAACTTTATGCTTGCTGTGTGCACTTTGTAATTTTTCATTTCATGTGTTTCTACCATTCAGTGTGTTTGCAATTATTTTAATTTATTTGCTATTCTTGGAATATGCATGGAATTTAATAAATGTAACAGATAGCTCCAATAGTAAATTATTCAGTTGCATTTTCAAAATAATGCCTAGTTCAAAATACATTTACTTTAAAATAATTTACTATTCAGAAGATACCTATATAGGAGGTGAGGAGAAATCAGTTATAAGTTTGATAAAAATAAATTCTTTTCCCTGAATTATTTTTCTACCTCACGTGCAGCACAGTCCTCTACTTCTGAAAACATCTTTTTGAAAAAAATCACTAAAAGTTTTACTCCACCTTCACCACAGTCTGAAACTCCAATATTACTTTGAAGGTGTGGGAGAAACAATTTGAGGAAGTGTTATTTTGACCAAACTTGATCTCATTTAATTTCGACGAGTTTGAAGACATGCTTCATCTCTACAGATTTAAAGCTATTGGATTTGATTTGTATTTTCAGCCAGAGCTTTGGAGAATTTTTTTGTTTTCAAAATCTGAAGAAAAAATCGAACCCACCAGACACTGAAAATCAACAGTAGACATAATAAAATCCTTCAATACCTCCCCACAGACTTCAAGATAAAATCAACTCTTCAGTATGGCGAGAAGCTCTCCCTTTATGCCTCAGAAATGCTCAGTTCCTTCCAGTCCCAAACAAGCCATTGTCCCAGCCACACTCGATAACTTACAGTGCCCTGGTGCTCTGAGTGCTCTCTAGCGTGGGGACCTAAACAGGCCTCATTCCTACTCACAGCTCATCTTTGTCCAGTTGCCTTGCTCCTATAAACAACTCCACATCTCCAGGGAAATAAATTAGCAATAATAAGGTCCTTGTATGATTGAATGCTGTAGCAAGAAGGAGTACAAACATGGTCACATAAAACCAAGGTATGGAACCAAATGGATCCACCTCTGAACATTAAAATGGAACTTATTTCTTTCCAGAAATCTATGTGATCTTGGGGCATTGTCTCATCCAGAGCTCACATTGACAAGAGCTGATTTTACTTTGTCTTAAATTGATGTCATGTGGCATGATTGGTACTTATTGAACACTCCAGGTTTGATATGAACAGCATTAGAAGAAAGCTCTAAATAAAAAGCAAAAAAGCTTCAAATGGAAACATAACAGTTTAATCGGGACAGAACAATGATCTTATTTGGATTAATTCCTCTGCCCCAATGCCGCTGTGTAGAGAAAAGGTTATTTTGTGAATTTTTTGTTTGTTTTGTTAGAGGAGTGAGTAGGCAGAGAAGAAGGAAATACAGTTAGACTGTAAGAGCTAACGTTTCCCCATGATATAATCCAGCTGAGAGAGAATTCAGTTCAGGAAGGGGCCATAGCACTGAAAAATGGACAGAGAAGAGCAGGTTCATTACAGAAAACTGGAACAGTTTATTTTTGGATTGCTTTGGGGGAGGAGGAAGTAGTGTTACATAGCAGCTAAGAGTGAGTGGCCAGAGGGAAACAAAGGCAGGGCCCTCGCCCCTGGAATCTGACCAACAACTTACTACAGGAAGCTAAAAGCAAAGCAAGACATGTCTCACCTGCTAAGCTAGTAACCCTGAGTCTGGTCCAATAAGGCTGCCAGGCCTTCTGAACAACACAAGTAAACTGTGATAGTGCAGGAGGCGGGGAGCTCTTGAAAGTCCAAGTGTATCATCTCCACTAGCTGGGAAAGGAAAACCTTGAGACTGTGCTTCCATCCCAAAGGCTTAGAATGGGGAAGAGGAGAAAGGCCACAGTGCCCAAAGAAAAAGCCCATAAACCTACTTTGGTTAATTGCCTGCTTCTGTCACATATGCAAAATGAACAAATAGAGTTTAGAGTAAGATAAGGATTTGAGTTAACAGAACCCTACACATACCTATGTCTGAGTAGCCCCATCTCTTCAGGGGAAAGCTGACCCCACCTTTACCTGTCAATCAATATGTAACTCCCTCACCCGTATTCCACCAACTATGTAAGTACTCAGAACAAAGAGCTCACTTGCTCTCTTGGCCCTTTTGCCACACAGCAGAACCCTGGCCAGTTGGCCTCTGGTCAAGGGACCCTTGGCCAACTGGTGTCAGGTTGGGGGAACTTGCCCTCTTGGCTTTCCTGCCACCCAGGTAGTGGCCACCTGGCCTCTGGCTACCCTGCTTTTGTGCTCTTATTAGAACTTAACACTAATAAACCTTGCTTGCATGCTAATGGGATTACTGATCTGTAATTCTTTACTGCACCCACAAGAAGAACCAAGATTCTGAGAGTTTCCCCCATTAACAGTAGGTAGAGCAAGTGAAGATAACTGCCACATTGCTTATTAGACCAGTCAGGTGAAGGCAGTGTTACTCCTGAGGTGTACAAGGTGCAATAAAAATTAGAAATTGGAAGAGAGAAGAGACTACAAAAACTAAATGAATTCACCGACAGTGAACAATGAATATTTCAATAAGCATAAGGAAAGTAGTTCATAGAACAAATCACCTTTCCATAGTGCTTTATGGGAACAATGCAAATATCAGAAATTATTGCTCTTATGAAAAGTTGCCTCAATGGAAATTAAGAATTAATTTTCTTCATGAGCTGCAATGCCCCAATTATTAATATTATGCCAGTGAATTATTTCACTGATATTTGGTAGACTGAATTTAACATAATTCCAGTACTCCATATATGAATATTCATATAAGCTGGGAATATAGAGAATCAATTTGGATCTAGTAATTATAAAGTATAGCTCCAGAAAGTACCTATTAGCAAAATCCATTATGCCCCTAAGAGTTTTGATAAATTGCTCCCACTAGTAATTTTAATAATGCTTTTATGTTGTTGCAAGCAACATGTTAGATATAGAATAGTCACTAGTCAAGTTGAACAGAGAAGTTGTCAAAAATATAGAGTAGCTCATAAAAGAGAATCTTGAAATCAAATAACACAAAACATTTGGAATCTTAAAAATTAACAGAAGTAAAAATTATATCCAGGGATCTTTACTTATTACTTTCATTCAACAAAGCAAAAGATTATTTTAATATTCAGTAAAACCAGGAGAACATGTAAAAATGCATAACTGATCCTAAAGTTTTAACAGACAAAAGAAATAGAGTACTGAACAGAAATGAGTCTATGCAATGGAGAATAAATATATTTCATTGTACCTCATAAAGTATATAAGTGACAAATTCTTCATTAGTGACATTGAAAGTCATCTGAATATCCTCGTAACAATTTCTAATAACCTGCTAGTGAACAAATTTATTGATTTCTAAGTCCACCCACTGCCCTATTTTTTTGCTGTCTATATTTCTAAAATTAAAAAAAATCATGTATAACTAACTCAATCTTATTTTAAGCATATTTATAATAATGAACATATCAGTGATTTGTAAAAGGTGTGCCACAAGAATTTTTAAAACATGCAATAGCTGTTTAATCAGGGACACTGACCTCTCTTCCCTTAGAATGTCAAATTTAAAAAATTACAATATGAGCTCTGGCTGGTGTGGCTCAGTGGACTGAGCACCAGCCGGAGAACCCAAGGGTCACCGGTTTGATTCCCAGTCAGGGCACATGCCCCAGTTGCAGGCCAGGTCTCCAGCCAGGAACCCAGCTGGGGGCATGTGAAAGGCAACCATACATTGATGTTTCTCTTCCTCTCTCCTTCCTCCCCTGCCCTCTCTCAAAACATAATGACTAAAATATTTTTTTAAATAAACAAACAAATGACAATATGAAACTATACTAATATCAAACTATACTATAAGGCCATATAATCAAAACAGCATGGTAGTGACAAAAACAGACACATAGATCAATGAAACATAATAGAGAGCCCATAAATAAACACATGCCTTTATAGTCAATTAATATTTGTCAGAGGAAGCAAGCACATGCAATGAGCTAGAGATAATTTATTCAATAAGTAGTTTTGGGAAAATTGGACAGATTCATGCAGAAAAATTAAATTAAACCACCTTCTTATACCACCCAGAATAAATTCAAAATGGGTTAAAGACTAAATATTAGACCCCCCAAGCCATAAGCATCTTACAAGAAAACATAGGCAGTAAAATCTTGGACATAGCAATCTGCTCATAGCAATATTTCTTTTAATATATATCCTCAAGCAAGGGAAACAAAAAAAAAAACAAATGGAACTATATCAAACTGTTTTTAATAGCAAAGGAAGTCACCAATGACTCATAGATGTACTTGCTGAAATATCTGATAAGGGTTTAATATCCAAAATTTATAAAGAACTTATAAAACTCAACAACAGAAAATTAAATATCTCAATTTAAAAATTGGCAAAGGACTGGAACAGAAACGTCTCCCAAAATGGCATACAGATGGCCAATAGACATGAAAGAACATTCAACATCTCTAATCATCAAAGAAACACAAATTAAAACCACAATGAGATATCACTTCACACCTGTCAAAAATGGTTATTATCAATAAATCAAAAAACAATAAGTGCTGATGTAGATGTGGAGAAAGGGGACCCCCAGTATACTTTGATGGTAATGCAGACTGGTGAAGCCACTGTGAAAAGCAGTTGAAAGATACGTCAAAAAGTTCAAAATGGAACTGCCTTATGACCCAGAGATTCCACTTCTGGAAATTTATTTGGATAAACCCAAAACACTAATTCAAAAGAATATAAACACCCATTTTTTATTTCAGCATTATTTAAAATCACCCAGATCTGGAAGCAACCCAACTGTCTATCGATAGAGGAGTGGATAAAACAACTATGATACATTTACACAGTGGAATACTTACTACATGGCTACAAAAAAGAAAGAACTCCTACCCTTTGTGACAGCATGGATGAAGCTGGGTAATATTTCGCTAAGAGAAATAAGCCAGTCAGAGAAAGATATATACATACCATATGATTTCACTCATATGTGGAATCTAATGAACAAACTGAATAAACACAATAAAGACAAGCCCATAGACAAGAGCAGACTAACAGCTCTGGGGTGGGGGTTAGGGAGTGGAGGGATCAAGCAAAAAGGCAAAAGGATTCACTACATAAACAATAGTGTGGTGATTGCAGGGTGGGGGATACAGGGGATAGATGGTAATGGAAAAAAAAAACAATAAAAATAACTTTTTTAAAATATTTAGAAAACAACAAAAGCCAACCCAGCAATTATTATCTAGTCTAAACGAATCAAAATTATACCCATTTTTATCACTTCAGCAAAAAAATATACTTTTTGTTATGCCTCAGGATTTTAGTATATAGTTCGCATGTACCATGAGATGAAAAAGGTTGAAAATCACCACAATATATGATGAATGATTAATAATTCCTGTGTTTCTCCTCTTCCAAAAGTATCACTTCTTATAAAACCACCAATTGAAACTCTAGTTGTTTGGGGGATTTATTTTTTTGTTAGTTTTGTTTTCTCCTGATCACTCTATTTGACTTATCAGCACGGAATGTGTTTGATTTAAAGTAGACAGCAATTCTCCATTAAACAGAAGAAAAGGCACATTTTCTGGAACCTAGTTCACTCATGGAATTCAAATCTTTTTGTAAAAGAGGAGAAATTCTCTATAGCTTTGCAAGAATGATTTGAATGCCATGAGTGACCTGAGTCCCAGAAAATGCCTCTTTTTTTTTTTCTAGATAAACGCGTTGTAGATGTCAAATATATATTTGTTGTATGGATGAATAAGTAAACACAAATGCTTTTGCTCATTCCATCAACACATCATTGTAACCCTGCTAACATCAGAGCCAGGTTATGTTACCCTGCTGGCTCAGAACCCTCCAACAATTTCCCACCTTACCCTGACTAAATTGTAGTCATTACCATTATTAAACCTATAAGGTTTAATAAGACAGCTCCTTTCTCCTCCAACTTTACCTCCTTTACCTCCTTCTATCCTGCCTTTGCCCTCTCTACTCCATCCCTCCAGCCTCCTTACCCATACATACTTAACCCACCAAACATACTTAACCCACCAACCATATTCCAGATGAGGGCCCTTGTGCTCCAACTGCTGTGCTCTTCAACCAAATGTCAGTCAGTTTACAAGCAACATATTAATTTAAATGTTAACTTCTCAATGAAACATTCTCTATTTAAAAAGCATGTCCAGTGGAAAGAAGGAACAGAGTATAGTGACCAGAAGGGGAGTGGGGAAGAAAGGGGAAAAGAAAGGGGAAAAAAAAGGGGAAAAGAAGGTGAAGAATTTAGTCAAGGAAGTAGAATAAATGACCCATTGATATGGATAACATGGTGGCAATTGAGTGAAGGAGAGGGTAGGGGTGTATGGGGCAAGAGAGAGCAATGGGGGAAAAATGGGACAGTTGAATACAACAATAATATTTTTTTAATAAATATAAAATACAAAGCATGTCCTTCAACACTCTTTGTCTTCATTTTCTGCTTTATTTTTCTCTATAGTATTTATTACCATCTAGCACTTCACAAATTTACTTATTTATCTTAATCATTTTTTGTCTTTGCAGACTATAATGCATATATACTCCAGGAAGAGTTTTCTATAGTCCCTATGCTTAGAACAGTAGCACATAGTAGGCATGCAATCAATGTTTTTGAACGAGTGAATTGAGCCAAGAATCTCAGCAGCTTTTCATACTTGGCCAATTCCTTTTGCAAATGAATTCAGAAGACATATGACATATGTATAGTTATATATATATATATATATATATATATATATATATATAGTTTTTATTAAATCAATACATATTTTGCAAAAACCTTATTACCCAGGCACATTCTTTCTGGGAACACTTCATTTCCAGCCAAATAAACCAGCAAAACAGCCAAATAAACCAGCAAAATGAATCATGACTAGGTGAGTCCATGTTCAGCTATGTCCCACATCCACAAAAGTTTATTAAAGGTTTGTACATAGACTTTTAAATTATTCAGTCTGTATTTGAGGGAAAGTTTTGTTATCTTTAAACTAGTACACCGTCATCATAAAGCAGCCCACAACTTCAGCACTGGGCTATTCTACATATAATAATCCCTATCTCATTGCAGTAATGATCTACATTTCATTCCTCTGAAGCGATAAAAGGAAAACCATGTGAAACTGAGGTTTACTTTGTATGGCAATTGATGTTTTGACTGCTATTGACTTCCACACTCAATGGGAAAATGGCAGCACTGAAGGATACATAATGGTCTGTCAGGATGGTATGGCTAAGGAGAAATAAATAAGACTATATTGAAATGAGAGGCTCTTCTTTATGTTTCAATATCTCACTTGGGGTGAGGCATCTTTTCAATTTGTGCGAAGTATGGCCCACAGGTGACCCAGTGATGAAATGTCTCTACATTCTTTTCAAAGCCTGTCAGTGAAAGGGATTAACAAACCCATGAGTGACACTTATAAATTAGTTTGGTTAACTTCCAAGCATACCAAATTAAATAAGCTTTTGTCTTGCTTGATTTACAAAAGATTGCTTTATCATAGCCAAACAGAGAGTCTTATACTGCAATGTATATAAAAATTTTATAGAAAACAAGATATCTCTTTATTTCCCAAGTTTTCCAGTTTTCGCAAAATTATTAGTTTAATTAGACTTTAAGGTTGATTATATATCCATTGGGCTCAGATTCATCAGAAATAAACCAATGTGCCAAAGGGATTTAGAACTTCAGCTGAGAGAAAATTAGTAGGCCTTTGATTCTTTGCCATTATCCTATCCTAATAAAAAGACTTTGCTTATTTAATAGTTTAATTCATTCTGGAAATAGTTATTACGCACTGTTAGAGATTGTTCCATGTTTCTTGTTATTCAGGAGCTTATTCTCTAGATGCCAAACTGCCAAAACAATATAGGTAATTGAAAAGTCTGTAACACATGAACAGATTGTGGTGAAAACTCGAAGGGGCCAGGAGAGGAAGAGGATGATTATAACAATCAGTTCTGCTGACAACAGCCAGTCTGACTCAAAGTCATGAAGGAAAAGAACTCTGATGGTCACCCCCTACCCCAACAAAGTCAGAGTGACATTTTCTCTCATTGGGATAATATGGTATGAGAAATCAAGCAAGACATTTCAAAAGCATCCAGGGTTAAGATGTTAGGGAAAAAACCAAGTGGCATGTGGTGGAGTTGTATATGTGTCTTTATGTATGTATGTATATTTTCCTGTGCATGTCTTTGTGTGTTAAAATGCCCCGGGATGTGACTATACAGGTATGCCAGTGACCACCAGACCATGAGAAGATGACTATTCCAACTCCAATAAAATACTCTGGTGGCCCTGGCCAGGCCTCCTAGGCACTGCCCATTTGGTCTTGTAGACAACCAAGAATGCATGCCAAGTTGTAACGTGACCAAGTGCCACCCATTAACAACGTAACATATGCACAGTGGTGCTTAATGGTGTAGGTTGGGTAGTTTGCAACTGTACCAATGAAGGAGACGCTACTGGATCCAGTAGATGTAGCTGGCTAGACGCAGTTTTCAAACAGAAGTAATAGGTTCCGATTGACATAGCTGTGAGCAAGGCCTTATTCACAACTTACCACGACCAGAACAGCATGGCCACCAACTAAAGAACTTTTCATACTATTTGATCAATAAGACTGCAGAAACCATCATCACTCAACAACTGCCAGTTTGACACATTGCCAAGAATATGTCATTACCTCACTTTACTAATTCAAACTTGAATGTTTAGTTTAGGAATAAATACATTGAGCTTTCAAGTCTACGAAGCCTCAGACCCAGACCTGTGCATGATCACAGTAAGATAAGTAGAGATATATGTCTTTATCTTTAAAAATGCCTTCTGAAACTCTATACATAGTACCTCTTAAAGTATTTATTTAAGGAAGAGGAAAATATATATATATTTTTTTTTGATTAGAGGACTATAGGAGATCAAGTATGTAATATTACAATAAACTATTAATAATAACTGAAGAAAATCATTGAAGACCTCTACAATTTAATGATACAGGTTTAATGCCCTGACTGGTGTGGTGGCCTAGTTGGTTGAACATAGTTCTGCAAAAGCAAAAGGTTATAGGTTCAATTCCTGGTCAGGACACAAGCCTGGGTTCCAGGTTCAGTCCCCAGTCAGGGCACATACGAGAGGCAACCCATTGATGCTTCTCTCTCATACTGATGTTTCTCCCCACTTCTTCCTCCCTCCAACCCCCACTCTAAAAATAAACAAAATCTTTTAAAAAGGTACATATTTAAGATCTATTTATTTTTACTTATTTTTTATTTATTGAATTTATTGGGGGTGACAGTGGTTAATAAAATTATACAGGTTTGAGGTATACAATTCTTAAATCATCTGTATATTGTACGGTGTCTTCACCACCCCAAATTAAGTCTCCTCTGTCTCCATGTATCCCCCCGCCTTTACCCTCTCCTACCTCTTCCATTCCCACTTTTCCTCTGTAATCTCCATATTGTTGTCTGTGACTTTGAGGAGATTTTTGCTTAATCCTCTAACCTTTTCCACCCAGTCCCCAAAACCTTTTCCCTCTAACAGATGTCAGTCTGTTCTCTGTATCTATTAGTTTGTTTGTTGGTTTATTTTATTAGAAACCACATATGAGTGAAATCTTATGGTATTTGTCTTTCTCTGACTGGTTTACATCACTTACCATAATCCCCTGAGGTCATTCATGCTGTCACAAACGGTAGGATTTCCTTCTTTTTTATGGCCAAGTAGTATTTCATTGTGTAAATATACCACAGCTTTCTTACCTACTCATTTCCATCATAAGTACAGTATATTGACACTATCATCAAATTTTGGGGCAATATATAAGTATGGGGAAAAAGTATCTATGTTTTATAACTCTAGTGTGTGATTCAAGAGGCACAGAAACAAAAGGGATGGCAGATGGCTTTACCCTGGTTCATTATACCTCTCCTTTGATAGTGCTGCCCTAAATGGTGAGCTAAGAAGGATTCTAATATAATCTCCACATCAACCAAAAATGTAAAATGATTTAGAAGCAATTACAGAGAAAAACTTGAGGAAATACATGTCAAATATTTGCTCTCCTTGGTGCTGAACAATCACTTCACTAAAAAAAATAACAATCACTATTAATGTTGTAAGGATAGTTAATAGGAATAGGCAGGAAGAAAATGATTAAGCCACTGCCCCTATTCTGAGGGAAAAGCCTAGTATTTGTCCAAAATCCTATGATTTACTTGCTAATATCTAGTCACTTTGCCCTGACCTAGCAACATGGCAGGATGTCAGGAATTCACATTAATAGAGACAAAGCAGGACTTAACATCTTGAATTACTAAAAAAAAAAAAAAAAATTACTAATTAGATCATTTTAAAGTTCATTAGGCTTTGCAACTTTTTAAAAAATACTATAGCCTAAGCAATATTTCAAATGGGCATAGTTCAAACAAGTAGGTATAAGAATCATAGAAGTCTTAATTCCTCAAATTATAAAACAATGTTTTCGTGCTTTATTTGTACATGGGGATACACGACCCTCACTAAGTTTTACTATATTTATTTCTACTTGCTCAAATCTGTATGAGTCTTCAAACATTTGAACCTTTGGAGAAGAAATGTAAACTATTTACAAATGCTCTTCTAATTATCACAGTATTTTCTTCATAAACTGTATTCTCTTGTATTTTGTTTTGTTTTATTTCTCCCAGCCCAGCAGTGACTTCTGGTTCCTTTTCATCTCTCTGACTTTTAAATGTTGAAAAATCACAAAGCCCCTTCCTTAGGTCTCTTTCTCTATTTATAGCTACTTCTTTGGTTATATCATAGCTTATTGAGAGGCACCTTGTCCAGCGAGGTCCTCCCAGTTGCCGATGAAATGTGTCTACCAGCACATGATCTGCCTGGGGAGAGGAAGAGCAGCAAATCTCTAGTGAAGTGAAGTAAAAGAAATGTCCCCTGGCCTTT
The DNA here is from genome assembly GCA_004026585.1 of Noctilio leporinus. Taxonomy (NCBI): domain Eukaryota; kingdom Metazoa; phylum Chordata; class Mammalia; order Chiroptera; family Noctilionidae; genus Noctilio; species Noctilio leporinus. Next base: position 123,054 of record PVIW01003608.1, on the reverse strand, counting down.
AATTGAGTTTTACACATATAAGGATGTACAGCATACACATATAGCTCATCCATCAATGTCAAGCAGTGCTAATTACAGAAAAAAAGACGCCATCTACAAGATAATAATTCAAGGGACACAGAGACCTGCTTCAGGTCAGGGTCTGCTAGATAGATTGGTGCCAAGTGGGTACAAAAAATAGGGAGTATAAATTTAACCTGAACATCTGGAGTGCTCTAATCTAAACCTAGTCAAAGCAGAGCAGGCTTCCAATGATATCATGGGTTTCTCAAGGTCTAATTCCCCTAGGGACCCTTGGTGCCAGTACGGATCATGCCAGCCTCCTGCATTCCCACTCTTCCGGTCAAGTCTTAAGGCCTGTCCCAGAGCTCACTTGCACAGGGTCACAGTCTCCTATACCATGCAAAGCAATCCCCGATAGTCTATAAACCATCTGTTTAGCCCCCCTGAACTCTAGGTTCCAACCACCTACTCAATATCTTCATTTGGATACCTAACAAGAATCATAAACTTAATTCATCCAAACCAACATCCTAATTTCTCCCTCAAAATGTGTTTATCTTACCTAGTTTAGTTCATCTGTCCAATTGCGCAGACAAAATCTTTGGAATTATCCTCATGTTCTCTATTTCTTAGCATCTCCTACCTAAACCCTTAGGAAATCCTGATGGCTTTACCTTCAAAATATATCAGACTCCAATCACTGATCATCATTTCTAGCACAACTGCCTCCTTATTCCAGGCTACTGTCTCTCTGTACGAGTTACTGAGAGGACTTCCCAGCTGTTTTCTCTCTTTCTACCCTTGCTTACCTATAGTCTATTATTCTCAACACAGCAACTGTACTGGTTTGCTATTGCATCTAAAATAAATTATCACAACATTAATGGTTTAAAACAAAAACTAGCTTACAGCTTTCAGGACTCTGTAGTTCAGGCACAGTATGGCTCAGCTTATTCTCTATTTAGGCCAAATCAAGATGTCAGCAAGGGGTGATCTTTTTCCAGAAGTTCTAGAGAAAATATGCCTCCCTGATCATCAGATTGTTGGCAAATTTGGTTCTATCAGTGTAGGTCAGAGATTCCCATTTTCTTCCTGGCTTTCAGTTGGGTGTGGTTATCAGCTGCTAGAAACCACTCACAGTCCTTGGTTTGTGGCCCCCTTTTTCCATCTTTTCAAAGTTAACAATGGTGGGTGGCATCTTTGTCACACTTTGAATCTCTTCTTTGCCTCCTTCTTCTGCAACATCCCTCTGCCTAATATCAGAAAGTGTCCATTTCTCTGCTTTAAGGTCTCAAGTGATTAAATTGAACCTGTATAGCTAATCCATGATGATCCTACTATCTTAAGATGCTGAGCTTAATTACATTTGCAAAGTCCCTACATAGCAGTACCTAGATTAGTATTTATTGAATAGCCAGAGGAAAGAAACCTTGGAGAACATCCTTAGAATTCTTTCTACCATAGCAGCCAAAGGATCCTGTTAAAATACAAAGCAGCTTATATTTCCCCTCTGCTTTATTCTATATAATAAGTTCTTATTTTATGCATAATGAAAGCCAACTTTCTTAGGCCAACAAAGGATGACATAATTTACTCTCCCATTACCTATAACTTCATTTCTTATAATTTGTACTATTCATTTTTACCTCTAAGAAGGGGGCATTTTTAAATACCTTAGTCTTTTTTTTTTTTTTTTTTTTGGACACCTTTATTTTAACACACACATTAAGTAAACATCTCTTTTATCTTTGGCTTTCAAAGTAGGCTGATTTATCAAACTTCATTTGTGTAAGCCAGTGTTTCTCAATCTCAGCACTATTTGCATTTTGACTGTGCTAATTCTTTGTTGATGGTGGTTATGTGCATTATAGGATGTTGAGTATATACCTGGCTTCTACTCACTTAATGTCATTAGCATGGTCCACTTGTGACAACCAAACTGTCTCTAGACATTGCCAAATATCTCTTGCATGGCAAAATTCCTACCAATTCAAAACCACAAAATGGGAAAATAAATCTCTTTTAATGTGGCAATAGCAGAATGATGGCTGTAATTCCAAATGGAGGCAGATGCTATTGTCTTTAAGCTTCCCCTTTCAGGAGTTTCAGAATTTGTTTTTAAAATGCAATTTATGTAAATATATTATTTGGGGGAAATAAAATAGAAATAGCAGCAGTTTATATACTAACAATCCTCATTCAATTAGAAACATGAATCAAACATAAGTTAAAAGTGAAAATAAACACCCAGAAATAAATTCAGCCAAGGTGGTGCAAGACTATATATTGAAAACTATAATCTATTAAGGAAACAAAACTGAAAATGACACAAATAAATGAAAAGATATTCCATGCTCATAGATTAAAATAATTAATATTGTTAAAATGCCCATGCTCTCCAAAGCAATCTATAGATTCAATGCAATCCCTATCAAGATACCAATGTTGTTTTTCACAAAACTACAACAAATAATTCTAAAATTTATATAGAGCTACAAAAGATCCCAAATAGCCAAAGTAATCTTGAAATAAAACGGAGATAAAGGAATCACACTTCCCAATTTCACTACATTACAAAATTATAGTAATCAAAACAATATGGTATTACCCTGCCTGGTGGCTCTGTGGATTGGCATAAGAATAAAATCTTGCCATTTGCAGGAACCATGGACATGGACAACAGGTGGGATTGACTTTGTGGGGAATAGGTGGGTGGGGAGGGGGACAGAGGGGAGCAAAAAGGGGATGGACGTAATACAACAACAATAAAATTTAAAACAAAAACTCTTGCCATTTGCATGGATGGATCTTGAGGGCATTATGCTAAGTGAAATAAGTTAAAGACAAATGTCATGATCTCCCTTATATATGAAATCCTAAACAACAATGAAAAACACCCAAAAGACCTAGGCTCATACATCTAGAGAACAGATTGGCTTTTGCCAGAGCAGTGGCTAAGGGGTGGGCAAAATGAGCAAAGCAAGTCAAAAGGGACAAACTTTCAGTTATAAAATGCATTCCATGGAATTGTAATGTACAGCATGGTGACTATAGTTAATGATATTGTATTCAATATTTGAAAATTGCTAACAGTAAATCTTAAAGATTCTTAACATGAAAACACATTCTGTAACTATATATGGTAACAAATGTTAAGTAGAGTTACTGTGGTGATTATTTCACAATATATTCAAATATCAAAACATTATGTTAAACACCTGAAACTAATATGGTATGCCAATTATGTTTTAGTTTATTTAAAAAATATTTAAAAGAAAAAGAAATTGGGTATCTGTATTCATTGTTCCTAGGGGAAAATATTCTAAATAACAGAATGCTAAGTAAAAATTGGCTAGGACAAAATGTCATGAAAGACCCACTTGGTATTGTCAGAACAGTATTTTTATTGATGACCTGCCACCTATCAGCAATACTGTATTTCATTAAATTTACATTGATATGAATTGCTGCCCTTAAATCTTGGCCATTTCTATCATAAGTTACAACCCAAAGTGGAAATAAAGACATAGCAAAGTGCAAGTAACATTACAGCTATGCACATGATGATGATATCAAAAGAATGTTAAAGTACCTTAAAAAATTTAGGTGAAGTGAAATTTTCGGCCTGATTTCAGAATAGAATAATCTGTGCCTGAAGCTTCTTAATACATTTTCTTCTTAAAATTAACCTGAGGATACCAATTCAGGTGCAGTATTATCAGAATTTTCACAGAGAATACTAAAAATTTAAATATGCTACTGTAAAGCTAACAAAAACCAAAATGGTGAAAAAAATCTCCATCAAAAATGTTAAATAAAGACAACAAAAACACAATAGATGACCACCTAGTAATTTAGGATCAGTCTATGCTGGAAAAGAATTACATTTGCTTTCCTTTAAAACTGCTAAGGATGTGAGCATTTCATTTTTACCCTTACAGGCCATGAGAGCACAGTTGTTGATTGATTTGTGTAGAGATGGAAGGGAGCAGCTATGAAAGGAAAGGAGGTTATTAGTGGGGAGAAATTATCATTATTTTAGTGACTTGGTTCTACCTTCCATTCCAATTATATTTTAAAAGAGTTGCCCTTCCCCTCCCCCCATCAGCTCTTTGTCTGAACCTATAAAGGTAGAAAGAGATGAGAAGACAAAAGTAGCAGATAAAGGGGAAAAGAGCAAAAAGCTCACTTATAATTAATGTTATTACAAATGTCATTTGGATAATCTTAGTCTCAATTTCTTCATATGTAAAATGGGAAAAGACGTTATCAATTATAATTGTGATATAAAGTAGCTGGATTTTATAAGTGTTCAAGAAATAGTAAGAAACATTTTATGTAATTTGTTTTGTGTTATGGAAACATCAACTTTTAGTGAGTAAGCATGTTAAAATGGAAGAAGATGAAAACAAAGTAATAAAATTAAACAGGTGGACTAAAGCAATGACTAGTACAGAAAAACACAAGTAGGCTAGTAAATAATATACAATCATCATCATCATCAATCCTCTATAAAATTGGTTTAAAAAACAGCCTTTATACAAACACCTAATATTAATATCCAATCTGTTAGCTTTAGAAAACCCATTTCCAATAAACTAAGACTGTGTGTTTAAGAAGTCTCTACTGAATATTTAAAATGCATCATGAATAGATTTTAACTAGGAGCTTAGTGTAAGTCCTCTGGCATTAGGCATAAGGTTAGTTACTGTAGAACTCTAGGATATGACAAGGTTTGTGAAAATAATACTAATTAATGAACCCAAGTTACTCTCAAATGTTTTGGTGGAAAAATTATAGATGATGCAATGCTTATGTTATTTCTGATTTCTAGACAGGAAGAGAAGTGTCAGTTCACAATGAGTAAAAAGTCAAGGACACATCCTAGTAGCAGCAGAAAAAGAGAACTAAAAGTTTCAGATACAATGGCTAGCCATGATCACTGAAAGACTTATCAACAGTCATCAAAGAGTGTCTGCACCTTTAAATTAAAACACCATTAAAAGTCAAAAGGAATGTCTTCATTTTCACAGCCTGTAACCACACTAATGATGTTCCAAAATTTTAAAAAGATCAAAAGCAATTACAAAACTATTAATATTTTTGTGCAAATGAGCTATACCTGAAATATTGTTAGAGTTGACAGTTTAAATATTTAACATTACTTCTAAATGATTTACAGTATATCTAACTCCATGTTTTCAGTTCAACAAAATTAAGATACTCTTTTGATTGTTACTGTTTTGCATTTAGAGATGTCTAGCGTGAGTAATTTAAGAGAGGCTTTCCTTTATCAATAGACAGCCTGCCACTCAATCAGCATTTACTGAGACCATAACCTCAGCTGGGCACTGTTTTTGCAGAAGTGAACAAGAGAGACGTAGTCCATATGATCAAGGGTTTTGTATTCTAGTGGAAGACAAAGGGCAAATAATTTAACCAATAGTAAGTAATAAAGCACAAGGCAGTGATAGCAATAAAGATGAAAGAAAGGGTCCGGGAGTTCATCAGAGCAGTTCTGTGTGGAGGGCTCCCGGAAGTGATCCTGCACAAAGCTCTCAATAACAGGAAAATCTCTGAAATTACAGGGAAAAGGAATAACTACTGTGCTCTGCAAAACTGAGCACTTCCTAAGGAGGAAGCTGGAGTGTTTTGTCTCAGCCTTGAAGTCCAAAGCATGATGTTTCTCCTGGGAACTGTAGAAAAAAGAAGGAACCAGGAGGAGACATAACATCTGCTTTTTACCATGGCATCAGCTGTCTTAATTTTACACACACCCCAGAAACAAGACAACTTTATGACATTAGGAAGTCTTCTGGTAGGAACGAGTCCTGTGATTTCCAAATGGAACTCGCGAAAAGTTCCAATCAAATGGGCAAGTTCAAATTTAGGTGGAAGAAAATCAAAATTTCTAAGTAGAAAATAAACAGTAATCAAATACCCAACAAATATTCACAGGGGCTCTAAGGTCAAAGAGAAAGATGTGGCTGACATCAAAGAAATAATTGAAATTGTGTGTGGGTCCTGAAATCACAGGGAAAAGGCCTTAAGGGAGTTGCAAATCCAGGAGTTCGTGATTATCTTGCAATTTTGAACAACATACACATATCAAATATGTTGTCCTATTTTCTGCAGAGGCAAATTTGTATCTGACAGGGTATTTGTCCAAAGTTTGAGCTTATAAAACTTCTTCTATAAAAAGTATTGTAAGAGTCACAAGTGGTAACCTCCTTTTTACTTTGAGGAGAGCTAGAAAAGTCAGTTCCTGCTTCTGACAACCACACGACTCTAACTATGCCAATGTTTCAAACAGATTTTAAAAATGAGTTAAATCCCATAGTGAAGTGTTAGGAAAAGATGAGGCTGGGGATTGGGGAGGATTAAGAGTCATGGAATAAGGTACGAAAAATGACTTTGTTTTTATCGTCAAAGGCAAGTAAGCATCTCTAAATTTAAAATATCTGGTTTCCACCCCATTATTACTCATTTGTAATATATATCCCTTACCTCCTCCTAATCTTAAGCATTGATAGCCCCTGGTAATTTCTATATCATATTAATTATAAACATCATGTTTTATCATTGGTCAACCATTAAATTTGGACATTTTATTGACATTTTTGACAATTATTGACAATAATTTGACAATAATTGACATTATTGACATTAATATGATCAGATTATTTTCCATGTTTCTTATCCAAATACCAAAGGCCACATAGCATATTTAGGGCAGGACTGTGCCCTTGAACCCCCTGACTGATCTGACTGAGGTCTTGCTCTAGCCCAGGACAGGAAGCATGTGGAGGCTGAGAGCACAAAGTTAAGCCAGAACAAGGACAATAGATTTTAAATACAGAAGCACAGACCTGTGACAAGTTGTTCCAGGGGCCAAGGGACTGTGAGCACTTTGAGGACAGGAGGTCTCCTCATTTTTGCATTCCAGGCTCCAAGCTTAGTGCCTGGCATGTCAATGGTGAGTAAGTTCTGTTGAATAAATTCAGAGGCTTTAAAAATGTAAATCAGGTGATCCCTTTCCTCTGCTTGAAATGTAGCCCCTCATTTCCCCTCAGAGAACAAGTCCAAGTCCAAGGTGACTGGGGCATCTGCTCTTCCTTCGCTGCCGGTCCTGTATTTCCTCCCTCTCTGCTCTCCCCAAACTCCACACGGGCTGCTTCCCCGCAGCAGGCCCGCCCTCGGGAAGGCCTATTCCTTATGCCTGGACTCCAGCTCTACATACATGAAAGGCCACCTTTCTTACTTCATTCAAGACTTGATCCAAATGTCCCTTTTTTTTTTTTTAATATTTTATTTATTATTTTTAGAGAGTGGGGAAGGGAGAGAGGCAGAGAGAGAGACAGAAATCAATGTACGGTTGCCTTTTTCACCGGCCTCCAGCTATGGACCTGGCTGAAGACCTGGTTTGCAACCTCATTATGTGCCTGGGCTGGGGAATCGAACCTGTGACTTTTGGGTTCACAGGCCGGCACCTTATCCACTGAGCCACCAGCCAAGGCTCCAAATGACCCTTTTTATTAACCTCTTCCCACTGCCCTCTTAAAAATCGCAGCCTTTTCTGAGCCCCCACCCACCCACCCACCCAGACTCCTGATGCCCTTTAGCCTGCCTTCTAACTCACAATGCTGTTTCCTTGCCCCGTGGGAGTTCTGTTGTCTGTCTTCCTTTTGCTAGGGTGTTAGCCTACAAGGGTGAGGATTCTTGTCTTTTTGTTCACTGGTATTGCTAGCGTTTCAACACCAAGAGGACACTTTCTAAATAACTGTTAAATGAATAAATGAAATGATTAGGGAAGCAAAAATATTCTTAAGAATTGCTGTGTAGTCTGAAGGATCTGAATAAATAGGTAAAAGGAAAAATAGAAAGAAAAGCACAATCATTTGGTTTTAAAATAAATATTCAAAGGTGGAAAGAACAAAATATTACCATATAATTCACAAAAAAATAAATTGAAAATCATTTATAAACTCCTGTGAATGCCTGTATGCAATATATATTGCTCTTTACAGTTATTTATTCAGAAGCTCCTTCTACTTATTTTCAATGATAGAAGATTGGCACATGGTTAATTCACTTATGTAAAAAGTGAATAAGATCTAAAATGGGGCACAGGACATTGCCATTATTTTAAGCATATGTATTTGAAAGTGGTTATTCTGATCTCCCTGGCAATTTATGAATTACTTCTACTTGGTAGATATGTTCAAGTTCCCAGGATATTGAAGGATCATTTTAACATAAGAAAGAGTAACTGGCATAGTTCTTAAAATGGAACATTTTTCCTTCCACTATTGAGAACTTTGGCATCACTAAGTATTTGCAATCAAATGCCACACCTGCATTTTGAAGACAGTTTGTATTAAACGTCGACATCTTTAAGTATAAAATGACAGGGTGATTTGTTTTGTTATCAAGGATTTGATAAATTGAGGTTTAGCATGAGTAATTCTTAGATGCATCTATAAATGAAGTGTGGACAAAAATATTACTTAGGGACTTTTGTATTTGTGTATATTAATTGCCTGTGTTTTCAAGGATGACTGATGCATTATAATTCAAACTTTAAATGCCCTTCAAATTAATAGCCTGTACATGAATTTAAAACCTTACAAAGAAATAGCATTAGGAAGTTCTACTTTCTATTTTGAGGGTACCTGGAAATATGTATCTCTCTCCATTTTTCTTATTATTTTCAGATTAAAATCAACCTATTGGCCATCTAATTTTTAAACAAATCTAGAGTATTTATTTTCTGAAAAATGCAAAGCTCAGTTTGTGTTCATGAGTAAAATATCAGGATTAAGGAAATATGTTTAAAATAATGCTATTCCAAAGCTTTGAAATTTCAGTTCCTCAAATTCACGTATTGGTAGTAAAATAAATAAAAATAAGTGTCCCCTGTCTCTTCTTAGTACCAACACACTTTGAGATACAGGGCAAGGGCCAGATCTTTCCACGGTACCAGTACAGTCTTGGTTATTTATGTGAAAATGAATAATCAACTCAAACAAAACCAATTTAGTTTTTAGTCTTAAAATAATTCTTTCTCAAGTCTCCTAATATTTCCTGGCTAACTGAATCTAGGAAGAAATTTTTTAAAATATTGGTAGTTTTTCTTTACCGGTTTTTGTAATTTCATTTCCATTTCCAGACAAAATCAGAGAATGCTAAAAATAACAAATGTGACTAATTCTCAATTACCTGCAATAAAAAGAAATCAAATGGGAAACCAGCATCATGGAATAAATTGCATCCAGTGGTAGTTTTAAAATCCAATTTTAACCATTACTTTCAACCTCCTTCTTATTAACAAATAAAATTGGACCCCACTAAGTTCCATTTGCTTTTCCTTCACCTGAAAAATCAACTGATAAGACTTGCTAGCCTTATAATAAATATCCCAAAAAGTGGTAAGAGGGGAAAAAAAGTAGCAAGATATATGGATCATTTACATACTTGATATTTAACTTCAAATTAATTAGAAAAAATAGCTAAATTGCCTTAAACATTATTTCATAGTATTGAATTACTCAATTTAGAGTCAGTTTTCAAATGGGCACTAAAATCTAGGTGGTACTAAGTCCTTCCATTTTAAAAGTAAATTATTTTTATGTGATTATAATGCAGCATTGTATCTCCATAAATGGACTGCAAAAAATCTTTTTCAATGCAGTAGTAAAACTGCCCTTTATTCATTTAAAATAGAAAGCATTAATATCTTGATAAAATGTGGTTTGTGCATAGAATTATGACATAGAAATTATGAAATGTGGTTCATGCTTAATCTTCTGATTACCCTAAGCAAATCAATTAATTTGGCCAGTTTCTTCAATTGTGTAATGAAGAAAATGAGGATGTTGAGAATTGTATGATCTCCAAATGCCATTCTTAATTCAAAAAAGTTTAACCTAACAAAGAAAGATCAGATGTAGGTAAAAATTTGTATTAGAAAACATAATTTTATGGGGTGACAATCTGCAAGAAATGTTTGTTATTCTTTCTTATATCTATATATAAAGGTCTGTCCAGTAAGTATCCAGCCATACACCACGAAAAAGAGACATTCATTGAAGAAAATACAAGATATAAGAAACAATGTACATAGATAGGACAATGACACCTCAGTCCCTTTCAAAGTAGGCATCTTGGGACCTCACACAGTTCTCTCAATTGCTTTCAGTTTCCCTGTCCTGCCATATTTTCCTGAATCTCATTACAGTCTGAAATCTCTTCCCTTTCAAAAGTGATTTTAGTTTTGGGAAAAACTGGATGTAGCAGAGGCCAAATCTGGGCTGCAGGGGGCATGAGTCACCTGGGTGATGAGTTTCATCAAAAATCTTTGCATGGCCCTGGCTGGTAGCACAGTGGATAAGGCGCCAGCCTGCGAGCCCCAAGGTTGCTGGTTCAATTCCCAGCCAGGGCAAATAGCCAGGTTGCAAGCCAGGTCTCTAGCCAGGTCCGTAGCTAGAGGCAGGTGAAAGGCAACCATACATTGATGTTTCTCTCCTCGCTGTCTCTCTCTCTGAAAAATAAATAAAATCTTTTAAAAAAATTAAAAAAAAAAAATCTCTGCATGAGATGTGATACATGAGCAGGCTCACTGTTGTGACAAAGCTGCCAATCACCAGTCACTCATAGCCGTGGCCTTCTGAATCATCCAATAGTTTCCACAGATTAATGTCCAAGCTTAATGCAATATTTGATGCAGATTCATTGCTCTACTCCCTCACATTTTGAAATGTGATGGCCACACAGGCTACATGCTTACTCAATGGTGTCTACCACCCCCACTGACTAGTACAGTGAAGACATCATTGTTCACTCATGCACATGTCATCCCACTCTCCTTGGCTGCCAGGTTACATGAATATTGTGCAAACTGTTCTTGTTATGTTAACATTTGTTTGGACTTTTTCCGGACAGACCTCATATTCCTTTATCTTTTACAATTAGGTTGTGACTAGATAGAAGGATATATTTAAAGCAAATGTAGCAAATAATAATTATGAAATCTAGATCATATACTTTATATATAGTATTCACTGTATAATTTTTCCAACATTTCTTAAAACTTTTTTCATAATAAAATTTTGGAAACAAACATCAGAATTCTATAAGAAATGGTCTCCAAGTAAATTTAAGATAATATTAGAAGACAATTAAATATTGCATCAGTTCATTTTCTCTGATCATATCAGGTGTTTTTGAGTACATGGAATTATTAGACGCTGCATTCATTGCCGATTAGAATGCAAAATGGTATAACTATTTAAAAATCCAATTTAGGAAACAATTTGGTACGTTCTTTAAAAAACATAATTACAATAAGAGCCAAATATCAGAAAGAACTTGAATATCTATCAACATGTAATCAACAGTTTATCTAAAGGAATACTGATCAGTAATAAAAAGGAAAAGAATACTGATGTATGCAGCAATATAAGTGAACTTCAAAATCCTTATGGTGAGTGAGAGAAGCCAGGCAAATGTGTATTTTATGCTTGCAGAATTCAAATTAATCAGGGGGCAGGATAGGGAAAAGAAAGGATGAATTACAAAAGAACCCAAAGAAATTCTGGGGGTGAGAAAAACATTTGTTACTTTTATTGTGTGATGGTTTCTCGAATGAATGCCTATGTTGAAAATTGCCGAGTTTTACACTTTAAATGCATGCACTTTGGTTTACTCCAACTATACTCGAATAAAGTCACAATTCAAAAATGGCACAAGTTGGACCACACAAAAGAGAAATACTGTTAGAAGCATTATAAAGTAATATGAAGAATATTGTAATTTAAGAAATGATACGGATAGGCTTTCTTTGTGCAGAATGGCTTTTAACAGGTATCATTTCCAAGTCGCCTTCAGAGACTTGCATCTTCTAGGATATGCATCTTCTAGGTCTGTAGATGTGCTTTGTAGCTGCGCAGTCTGTGCAGTCAGAGATCCCCATGCCTAGTTTAATCCTCTGCTGTTGCCATCTTAAATTGCCTAATAATTTTTAAACAAAGGGCCTCTCATTATCAATTGCCACTGTACCCGGCAAATTCTTTAGCCAGTCCTGTCCCCCAGATCATGAAATCTTTATAGAGGCATTTTCATAGAGCCTCTTGGCAATGAGTACATCTGTACTCAAAAGCATCTCTATGCATGTTTGGAAATTCTAAAAGGGACAAAATTTGGAAAGTTAGATTGTAGCGTGGACTTTCTGGTAATACTAGCAGGAGAGAATGTTTATCACCTCAAAGCACATGCTAAACAAATGTTTGCCTGACCAGACCAAGAAATAACTAGTACTATAGTGCTAGATAATGAAAAACTTGTAGCAAATCCAATTTCCTTCATTTTTCTCCATCTCAGGATACATATTACTCCCCTGATATGTGCTTGGTAGTTACCATCTCTGAGTTATTAGAGAGTTGATGATCTACATGTTGTTTGCTATGGAGCTTGGCAGAGACAAACATGCTAAACTGTTCTCCACAGATGTTTTCCGTACCCCAATTACTGAAACAGTCCTGCACTGTACTACCAAGCAGAAACAGAGACTGATTATAAGAATAGTGACATTATTCAACCCCCCAGCCTTTTATTTTTCCCAACTCACATGATGAATATCAACAGACTGATCCTGCACTATCAGCCAGAGAAGCTGATTAATAATGTATCCCTAGGTAATTTGCTGGGATTTCGTTGCAAAACAAAACCTTATCTTTCCTGTTTCCTCTACCACTTTAAAAGCTTTAGGTTTTTGAATTATCGATGAGTAGAGACCAAGAGTGAGTCTGTGCCTTAGCTACACAAATGGTCACAAGAAAAACAAATCTCGTGTCATTTGTTTGATATCATAGCTAAATCCAGCTGTCTTTTAGAGCCTATTTATGTAAGAAAATGATCTAAGACTTTGCTGAGTGAGCTATGAAACTCCTTCATCACGGGAAAAATACAGACAATAAAAATTCAGAGTTAAAAGCCAAAAGAAAGAGGTTGTTTACATTAATAACTATGAATTGGGCTTGCAGTAAGGGTTGATCTATAATAATTTCACATTTCAACTTATAGACAGATTGTTCATATTATTGAGGAAACTATTATAAACATAGTAATTTAGAGTCAGAATTCTGAGGACGGAGGGCTGCAGTGAGTCAACAAGAATACCAGATTATTATCTAAGTGAAATGTAAAATAGCCTGGGGCATTCCAACAAAATTAATTTTATGCCTTAAATATTGACAGTCAAGGTAGCCCTAAGCTGACTGACTGTTCATTGGTCACTGGCTGAGGAAGATCTCAAGATTTGCAGTTGCAAACAGTTCAGGAAGGTGGACTCTGCCCTGACTCATCCTAAATCCAGAAATTAAGGAAAGCCAAGCCAATTGCTAGGCCACCTCAGGGCTCCCAAGCTCCAGACAGGCTTCCTCAGCCACAATGTACCATGAATGTCAGAGTCACAGGATTGTCAAATCTATGATATAATAAGTAATTCTGATTGTTCTAATCATTTTTAAACCCATTTAAGTAAATGCTCTACAATTCAAGTTAATATATCATACAGAATGGAAATCCCTAATTCAAGTGACATGTGACCACATAAAAACAGAGAAGGAAAATTTGTCAAACAGGCAGAAACTGTTCATTCTTCTTGGAACAAGGCTATACAAGAAGTCTGACCATGAGTGGCTCTGGTAAAATCATAGAGAAGTGGGAAAAATCAGGTTGCAAGAATAAAAAAGTCCTTGAAAGAAGGCTACCTACCAGGTCCTTCCTCTATTCTAACTTTAAAGTGAGCATTTCCCATTTCCACTACAACACTACTGTATAAAATAAGAAAGAAGGGAAATAAATACTTAAAAATAAGAGCAGGTGCATAATAAAAACCATTTAACAGTTATTTGGAGAAGGGAGGAGTCCTAATGAAATCCCTTTCTATGTCATACTGACCCCATGTTACCTATACTAGGGTTTCTCACCTTTGTCATCACTGACATTTGGGGCCAGGTAACTTTTTCTTGTCTTGTGCATGCAGAGTATTTAGCAGCATCTCTAGTTCCTACCCCTTATATTAGCATAGCAGTGCCACCTGCCCCACTCCCAACCTGTCATGGCAACTAAAAATGGCCCCAGGCATCATCAGCTGCCCCATGAAGCATAAGATCACTTCCAGTTGAGAACCATTGTCCTACAAAGTACTGCATAGAATGACACCTGACAGTTTCTTCTTACAGCCTTTGTACATACTGTTCCATCTTCCTGCCTTCATCTTCAGGTGCATATACAGCCACATACACCCCCCACACACAAACACAACTTTTTTTTTCAGATTTTTAAAAATTATTTTTTAAAGGTATCTTAAAATTTTAAAGGTTTCCTTAATTTAACCAATATTTACAAACCATTTATCTGTAGGGCAGATTGCTGTGTATTTAAAAGTGTTAACAATGAATAAGTAACACTTCAAAAAAGAGGTTAAATTTATTTATTTAAAAATTTTTATTTATTATTTCTAGAGAGAGGGGAAGGGAGGGAGGCAAAGAGGGAGAGAAACATCAATGTATGGTTGCCTTTCATCAGCCTGGCTGGAGACCTGGCTGGGAATCAAACCAGTGACCTTTGGGTTCACAGGCTGGCAGTACCTATCCACTGAGCCACCAGCCAGGACTTCAAAGAGGTTGTAATTTATAAACAAGGATCCAAATTACTAGAACATAGTACAGAGTAAATTAGCAACATAAGAGAGGAAAATGGTGAGGAAGTGAAAAGAACATATGACACCTAGGCATATCAGTCAAATAACCTCTTACAGGTTCTTGGCAGAGAATTGTGTCCCAGCTCTGCCCTGCTTCTTGAAGACATGTTTAAAAGCCCCTGAATTTAAATCCATTATCAAAATCTTCCTCTCATTTTTAGTAATGTTAGAAGACATAGAATAACCATAAATTTTCCTTCATGTGACATTAAGTTTCAAGGTACTTAATCAGAGGTGCCTGGCTGTTCACTATTCAGTGCCAATACTCTCTTTTATCACATCCCCTGAAGATGACTATTTGCTATTCACAGGACTCTGGTAATTAATTGAGAGCACCGCCAGCCTCCTTTTGTCGGAAGGAACTAAAGGCGCAGAAAATGCACTGATTTTTTAAGACCACTATGAGAAAGAACTTTACATCCTTAATTAAAACTTCCCATGTCAGCTTAAATGTTACTTAAAAGTTATATTTCAGTGAACTCAACTTACAAGTGACAGTAGCTGATATCAGAACCTTGTTCGGCCATGAAGCTAAAAAGGCAGCTAACTTTATTAAGAGAACCAAGAGAAAACGGCTTCACACAGAAACCTTGCGTACACCAATTTCCCATGACCCCAGCTTTAGTTTCAAAAGTAAAGCTATGTATCGGAAAACAGATCATTAGAAAAAGAGCTTAATTGTTTCTCCCATTTTTCTAATAGGAGGAGCAAGAAAGGTAGAAGGTACAAGAAATTTGCTAGCTGATCTTTGAAACTGGCAATATCAGGAGGTAAAGCATGATCATTTCTTTAGCTAACAGACTATGCAAGATGAACAAAAAAGTCCTGATTTGTAACTATGCCACTGAAGACTTCCAAAACAGGATGGTGGCTTGTTGCCCTGGAGCCCAGAGTTGCGGACGGGGCAGACTTGGGAACTGTGACATCCAGTCGAGCCACTGAAGCCTAGAGGCAGATAACGCTGACTAAGCAAAGTTGAATAACCCAAGATAGCTGATGTCTAAACAAACCTCTTAATTTAGTATTCTGTTTAAATTAATGCGGGCACTAATATTTATCACTAGAAGTTTTAATTACTACATGCTTTAATTAACTAGATAATTTTAAATAATACATATTTTATTTGCAATTGGCAAAGAATGTTACAAAACCATGTTATCCTTTATCAGAGCATTGTGTTAGGAAGTAAATACATAAATGACAATATGACTCATGACTGATCATGTTATCTTTGATCACTTGGTCAATATTGTGGCTGCCAGATTTGCCCACTATGAAGTTACTAGAACTTTCAGAAGGAATACTGACCCATTGACATATTAGTTTGATCCCAGTGAATCCATTTAAAACCATCAGAAACTAAACTTCTGTTTTCTAAGCCACTAAATTTATAGTAAGTTGCTACAGTGCAATAAAAAAAACTAGTATAGTAACTATGGTGTAAGTTAAAATAAAAATATTCCACTTTTCAGATTTCTGAAGAAAAAGTATTTGTATAAATCAGCATTTGTCTTTTTAAGATTTTATGTATGTATATATGTATGAAAGAAGGGAAGGGAGGGAGAAAGAAAAGGAGAGAAACATCAATGTTTGAGAGAAACATCCATCCGTTGCCTCTCACACCCCCAAACAGGGACCTGGCCTGCAACCCAGGCATGTGCTCTGGCTGGGAATCGAACCAGGGACCCTTTCAATTTGTCAGATGATGCCCAGCCAGCTGAGCCACAGCAGTCAGGGTAGCACTTGTGTCTTTCAAAAAACAATTTCAATTAGTACTCTGGAAAATGAGGAAGCTCTTAATTTTTAAAAATATTTTTATTCACTTTTTTTTTAAGATTTTATTTATTATTTCCAGAGAGAGAGAGGAAGGGAGAGAGGTGGAGAGAGGTGGAGAGAGGCAGAGGGCGAGAGAAACATCGGTGTATGGTTGCCTTTCACCTGCCTCCACTACGGACCTGGCTGGAGCCCTGGCTTGCAATCAAACCAGCTACCTCTGGCAGGCCAGCGCCAATCCACTGAGCCACCAGCCAGGGCTAGGAAACTCTAATTTCATAGGCCACCAGTCGATTATAGAAGATTTTGATCTGAAAATATCAGTAATGCTTGCTTTTTATTTCAGGTGTGGTCTATTCCAGGATCAGTAGAGCCAATACTGTTACTGAGCAGCGAGTGGGGTCCTGCTACCCTCCGCCACCCTCTAGGCAAAATCCCAGAGGGAAGGGTTCGGTGATAAAGGAAAGGGGTCTGGACTCAAAAGCAGTCCCGTAAGCCATCAAGTCACAGCTTTAATTACTTAAGCCTATCCATTAAGGCTAAACTCTTAACACCCGAGTTCTAGCATTTTCCAGTTAGTGTCCGTAGACCTTGGATGGCAAACCCAAGGCCCTCCACTTTGTTTTTTAAGGCCCCGCACCTTGTTTCTACCCGGTCATTTCACAGTTAGGGAGTAGTTCCATTTATACAGCCCTGAAATGACATTCGGCCCTTTGAAGGCAACCACAATGTGGCCCCCGGCGGAAATGAGTTTGATACCCCTGCTCTAGGGTTAGCTTACAAACTGAAACAACAGAATACACAAAGCTACACAATTCTGGAAGAAAGGCCGGCTTCTGCCTCAGACCTGTCCCCTCTAGAGCACCCAGAGAATAAACCCGCCACCCTCTGCCGGGCCAGCCCCATCCTAGGCTGTGCCCGGAGCTCCTTCCCATCCAAAGTACCGTCTGTCAGGAAACGCAGCAGCTGCAGCACCATCATCCTGGCGTCCTCCGTGGTGAAGAGCCGCAGAGATGGCCAGTCCAGGATGCAAAGGGCCTGAACCTGACCCAAGCCTGGGAGAGAACCTGCTCTGGAGCCAGAAAAGCTCCTCAGCCAAAGAGCCCGCCCTCTCTCTACCTCCATTGGCTCTGGAGGCACCAGCTTCTCAGCTAATCCCGTCCTGGGCTGCTTCCCACGGGCTCCGCAGGCTCCTCCTACGGCCCCTCCTACTTCTCCCCAGGGATCTTAATCAGGTCTCTCTGTACCAACAGACACAAATCAGAATAAAATCTTTCAACTAGGTTGGATACATAAGTTAAATGGAGAGTACATCAAGTAACACCTAGATTTCATAGCAACTAAGAAATTTTACAAAACCATGTAAGGCTAAGTACTTTGCCTTTGTATTTAACTAAATAAAATCTTCTATAAAAATTTGCTTTTTCTGCCCTGGCTAGTGGCACAGTGGATAAGGTGCCAGCTGGCCTGCGAACCCAAAGGTCTCTGGTTCAATTCCCAATCAGGGCACATAACCAGATTGCAAGTCAGATCTCCAGCCAGGTCCATAGCTGGAGGCAGGTGAAAGGCAACCATACATTGATGTTTCTCTCCCTCTCTGCCTCTCTCCCTTCCCCTCTCTCTAAAAATAATAAATAAAATCTTTTGAAATTTTTTTGATTTTTCTGCAACCAAATATATGTTTCCATGCCATATGTGCCCAATTTCTCTTCACAGTAAACTAAATATAGAATTAGTTTTCATTTCATTGATACCACAGGTATTTCACAAGTGTATTTTTTCTGTCTTGTTGGAGAACACAACTTTGATAATGATGGGAAAAATTATTTTTTCTTACATTAATGTAATCATTCTTTAATATAAATTTTATTTTCCCTGGGATAATTTTTCAGCAAGATCAACTTATTTTTCTCCAGCTTTATTGAGATATAATTGACATATAATAGCATTAAGTTTAAGATGTACAGTATAATGCTTTAATTTAAGTATATATTGCAAAATTATTACCACAGTAAGGTTAGTTAACACGTGTATCACCTCACAGAGCTTTCTTTTCTTTCTTTCTTTCTTTCTTTCTTTCTTTCTTTCTTTCTTTCTTTCTCACTCTCTCTCTCTTTTTGGTCTTGTGACATTTAAGTTCTACACTTTGAGCTACTTTCAAGTTTACAACAATGCATCATTGACTATAGCCATCATGCTGTATATATCAGTGATTTTCAACTAGTGTGCCACAAATAATTTAAAACTTGCAATATCTGACTATTTAGCCAGGAGCAAAGATTTCTTTTTCCTTAAATTGTCCAATTAAAAACACAACACAACAAAACAAAACATGACAGTAGCCAACACAACAATAACCATCTAGTGTGAATGAATCAAAATTATAGTTATTTTGTAAGTCAGCAAAATACATATTTTTGGTGTGTTCCATAATTTTAGAAATTAGTTTACATGTGCCATGAGATGAAAAAAGTTGAAAATCAATAGTATATATTGCATCCCCAGAACTTAGTCATCTTCTAACTAAAAATGTATACCTTTTGATTAACATTTCTCTTTTTTTCACCCTCCAGCCCCTGGCAATCATCCATCTACTAGTTGTTTCTATACATTAAGCTATTTTAGATTACACATATAAGAAAGATCATACAACATTTGTCTTTCTCTGTATGGCATATTTTACTTAGCATAACACCTTCCATGTTCATCCATGTTGTCACAAACAGCAACATTTCCTTTTATTTATGGCTGAAAACTACCTCACATTTTCTTTATCCATTCATCCATCAGTGGAGGCTTAGGTTGTTTCCATGTCATGGCTATTGTAAATAATGCTGCAATAAACATAGGGGGGTAGATATTTCTTTAAGATGGCTATTTCATTTCCTTCAGATATATACCTAGATGTGAAATTGCTGGGTCATATGACAGTTAGACTTTAAATTTTTTGAGGAAATCCCATACTGGTTTCCATAGGTTAAATGAATTTACGTCCTCACGAGCACTGTGTAAGGGTTCCCTTTTTTCCACACTCTTCTAAAACAGTCATATGCTTCTGTACCTTTTCTTGGGCATTACTTGAAAAAGTCACGTGCTGCTCTTGTGGTCACAGGAGCACTCCTTTCACTTTGGACACATTCCTTCCTAATCTCCTTTGCTGCTCCCCTTGATCAGCCTAAAGCCTGATGTGTGAGAGAGGAAATCAAAGCCAGTTTGTTTGCTTTTTAATTGACTTTTTCTGATAAACATTCCTCTTCTTAGTTTAAACTAATACAAAATAATATTGAATGTAACTGTAATTGAAAATAAAATTCAAAAAAGTAAATACAAGTAAAAGATTATAGCCCAATAAAGCTAAAAAGAGAACAAACATGTTTTTTAATTGCTGCTAATTATCTAAATTTCAAAAGCACTCCCAAGTAGTTATCTCATTTTTGGTAAGCAAATTTGATTTCAGTTACACTCTTTAAATTTAGAAAATCTTAAATGATGCCTATGGCTATTGAAATAAACATAGTTTCTTCACTTTGACTTGATTAGCTTCATTTTTTTTCCTTTAAAAATAATCTTCAGAGCATGAGAAGCTAAAATGAGTCCAGATGAGAAAAATGATGATTCTGATGATTCTTCTAAGTCCCACTTCATTTAGAAATATTATTAAATCAGGAAGCACTCATTTGTTTCTCCAGTTCCTAACATGCAATTGGGACAGCAAGGATTTTCTTTTTAATTTTCTAGAATTCAAACATGTATCCTTCTTTGGTTAAAAATGTACTTTATAGGCCCTGGCTTATGATGGCACAGTGGATAAGGTACTGGCCTGAGAACCCAAAGGTCACTGGTTTGGTTCCCAACCAGGGCATATAACCAGGTTGCAAGCCAGGTCTCCAGCCAGGTCTATAGTTGGAGGCAGGTGAAAGGCAACCATACATTGATGTCTCTCTCCCTATCTACTTCTCTTTCTTCCCCTCTCTCTAAGAATAATGGATGAAATCCTAAAAAAAAAAAAAAAAAAAATATGTACTTTGTTTCTCAGAACACAAGATTTTTTTGTACACTTATCCTACAGAAAAATATTCTAATTTTTCTTACCATTCACTAAAGAAACATTCCTGAGTGTCCATTATGCATAAGATGATGTGCTGTAGAAACCAACATAAAACACTATTTGAACAAAATAATAGAATACTGAGAATCTAGTTGGAAGTGTTATTAACCTTTTGGCTAAATTTTGCCAGAGGTAACTGGGGCCAAGAATGGGAATCACAAACTATATTGAGACATCCCTGGATGTCAGCCTAAACCTGATGGGAGAGGCGAGCGGGCTTTGCTTTCACTGATTGATGGTAAGAGATGAAACTTGGAAAAGTGAAACTTTCCCTTAGGCAGGGAAAGAGATCCACAATGCTTCTCCAGGGGATGGGCAGCTGCCAGTCCAGAGAACAAGCTAACCACGGCACCATGACTGCCAAGAAAGTCAGGAAGCATTGCCAAGCAGGCGGTGATAATTAATATTCAATCATTTATCCACCCACCAGGTGGGCACCTCCGCACTTCAAACTGTGACAGTTGAACACAAAAGGCACCATTCACCCTGCAGGTGTTTGTGCTGATTTGATTGCTAACTAGTTTGCTTAGTGGTCATTGTGATCAAATTCCCAGATTTCCATCATTTTCTTTATCCTCACATTCTGGAATTGTACAAGTAAATTGTTTCCTGCTAAATATTCTTTATTATATGCTGAAAGTTTTAGAACCCCCATAGAGTCTTTACATGTTTCTTATTCAAAATTACTTTAGAAAATGAACAGAACACACCTCTCTTTTGGGAGCTTAGGGACAATACCTTTGTATTTCTGGACATTATTGATGAAACTAGGACCCAAAAAGATAGCAACGAATTCAGGAGGTCAAACAAAGGCGATTGGGGACCTACACTTATTTGTTATGCTACCCATTCTGAGTTCTACTTGTTTAATGTTATCCTATTATTGTTAGGATATTAATGTTACCCTGCCATTAGGTAAAAATAAATCATAATTAGCATTAATAAATTATATTTTGGGTAACAGAATACATACCTGAGTATCAGACAGATCAAGCAAAGGGTAAGAGTTCCTTACTTTTTACAGCTATGTAGTATTCCACTTGTTCCATTGTGTAAATGTACCACAGTTTTTGTTTTTGTTTTTCACTCATCTACTGAAGGGCACTTGAGCTGTTTCCAGGTCTTGGCTATTATAAGTAATGCTGCTACAAACATTGAGGTGCCCATATTCTTTCTGACTGGTGTTTTGGGATCCATAGGATTCCCAGAAATGGGTATTTCTGGGTCAAATGGCAGTTTCATTGTGAATTTTTTAAGGAAACTTCCTAGTGTTTTTCATAGGATTTCAGTAATAAATGGAACCTGATGAATGAAATAAATTGACAAACAAGATAAAACCAGAGGCATGGATACATGGAACAGACTGACAGATCTCAGAGGGGAGGGAGGTGGGGGGAAACGGGAGAGGTTACCAAAGAACATATATGTATACATGCCCAGCCCATGGATATGGACAGCAGTGTGATAATGAGTGTGGGTAAGGCCTGGGGTTGGGGTGGGGGCTGAGCACAGGGAGGTAAAGGTGGGGGTAGGGGGATATCTGTAATGGTGTCGATAAAAAATCACCTTCTGTATTCTTTGTAATACCTGAGAGTTTTTGGAAGGGCATAGCTAGCTTTCAGAATGCCCTGAATCCTCTAATTAATAAAATAAATACAATAAAAATCAGGAAAGACCATGCAGCAGTAGTTTAAAAGGGAATGGGTTATAAATGCGTGCCTTAAACTATGAAATATAACAGCCAAAACAAGAAACAGGAGATTCTCTGTTTGCAAAGTGCTCAGCTCCTCCTACTGTTCCCATCTGTACTTAAAGCAGAATAACTAAAAGAGGCAAGTGAATTATATTCTCATTGAAGGGGGAGCGTGGGGGAAATGGTACAGAGATTAAGAAGCATAATTGGTAGGAAAAAAATAGACAGGGGGATAAGAATAGTATAGAAGAGGGAAAATCTAATTGTATAGGAAAGTTACCCTCACACCCATGGACATGCACTAAGGGGGTACTGATGGAGGGAAGGGGGATACTGGGTGGAGGGAGGCAGAGAGAGAAAAATTGGAACAACTGTAACAGCATAATCAATAAATATACTTTAAAATATACTTTAAAATTTTTTCAACTTTCTGAATTGGGTGGGGGGTAGTGGTTAATAATTAGAAAGATCAAGAGGCAAGATTTCATGAGAAGCTCTGACATAGCACCTTGTGAAACACAGAGGGGTATCCAGGGCTTCCTATTCCTTAGGGTGCTGTGCTACCAGAGAAAGAGATGATAATGGTTATAAAGGGACCAATGAATCATACCTTTCTTTTCCTTAATCAGTCTCCAAACCAGTTTTAAAAATAAGACAAAAGAATCAGCATATGGAGACAAGCAACTGTCCTTACTACTGATAAAATTGCATAGAAGGGTATATGTACACATTCATGCAAGATTATGTGCCTTTTAATACTAATTTATAGAATTAGACTGACTTAGTCATGCATTAACAACCAGGGCAGGAAATCTGCAGGCCCCCTCATGAGAAGTCCCATTGTAAAGGTAAATAGAATCCAGGAGCAGACAGGAGCTCATGTTTCTTACAGGTACCTTGGTTTCCAAAAGGAAAGAATAGCTTAGTCATGCATGCCTAAGCAACACGAAGCAAAACTCATTCCAGCCATTCTAATCTCCACAGGAGGTGGGGAAAGGTGGTAGTCATGTCAATTTAGAAAAAAAAAAAAAAAATGTCCTGTTGGTAGAGAATGGAAGACTAAGCATCCTTTCCAACTGGGATTATGCTTTTGCCTGGAGTGGGGTCTGTTAACAGAAATGAAATCAGGTCTTCAAAGGAAGACCAAAGTTATCAGACAAACCCAGCTTCATCCCTGCTCTCTATGCCCCAGAAATCCCAGGCCTCAGGAAACTGAACAGAAAAAAAGTGGTAAATTGGTCAAGGAAAGGCAAATTAATCCAGGATGATTGGGCATCCAAGGATCAAAATTAGCCCCAGATGATTGGGTACCCCAGCATCATCTCTTACATTTCATCCAAGCAAGCAAAAAAATCTGAACAAAGATGCAAGTATCCGAGAGAGAAATGACAGTAGTGGCATGGAAACATTGTAAACAGACTAGAAGCACATTTGAAGGAAAAGAATGAACAAAGGAAAAAAGTTAAAAATGACAAGTGCAGAAGGGAGAAAGAGAACTCAGTCTGGGAGAAAATATCATCTAAGAAATTAAAGCAGTACAGTGCTACAGAAGAATTTTAACATGATGTGAAAATAGCTCAAAATTAGAAAATTGAAAAATCAGAATGAGATAAAAACATGCTGTAAAGTTAAAGGAACAAATCTAGAAATAAATAATCCCATTAGAAACATATTGGTAAAATTAAAAATAGTGAGAAACAGAATAGGTGTAAATAAAACAAGATTTGATAGGTGTAAATAAAAACAAATAATTTACTTATTACAATTATAATAAGTAAAAAAAAAAAAGGGCAACAGAAATAACTAGTGAGGTGAAAATGATATATAATAGACAAAAAGATCCACGATAAAGATAGTATCTGTGAGATAATAAATATAAGATATGAAGAATAAAATTATTCAGAATACAGAATAATAAGAGGTCTGTCCTGAAAGCATCAACCATGCAAACTGTTTTAATTATATTAACATTGGCTCAATACTTTCTGGACAGACCTTGTGCATCTGAAATGTAAGAAGACACGACTAAGCAATTTTAAAAAGTATAATATCTGATGGAAAAAAAACTGATTAAGGTGAAGAGATTGAGAATTACAGATCAGAAGTTACAAAGTAGTCATGAGGATGTAAAATACAGCATAAGAAATACAGTCAATAATATTGTAATAACTATATACGGTACCAGTTGGGTACTGAAAATGTGAGGGGAAGCACTTTGTAAAGCATATAAATGTCTAACCGCCACACTGTACAATTGAAACCAATGCAAAATAATTTTGGGTGTAAACTATAGTTTAAAAGTTTTTAAAAATAAAAAAGTTAAAAAAAAAAATAAATTATGGCTAAACAGCACTGTCGTATGTGCCTCAAAAAGTTTTGAGCTTTCACTGCAATTTTATATTGAACTTTATAATGAAATAGAAGTTTTCCCGAGGTTAGTCACTGAAAAATAGTTTTACCTACTCCCATATGATATGCCTTACAAATCCTGTCAAGTGTTCTACTCAGAGACAGAAAATGGTCAGAGAAACAACTCAATAGGGATAAACACAATGGGTATTTATAGAAAGACTATTTTTGAGGAAGCAGCAAAAGGTGGTGGAGTAGGAGAATTTATCTCTCACCTCCTCCCAGAAGCAAGTCGAAAGTAAAAATAAAGAGGGGCACATCCACCCAAAATAAACAACTAAAGGCTACCTGAAGAGGACGCACTTAACCAAGGATGGACAGAAACCATCTAGTGACTTGGAGCACGTAGAAGGAGTGATGGGCTGAGGTGGCCGCCTGGCTGTGGGAGCGTGTCCCGCCCCGTCCCCACCCCACCCCCACCCCCCCCCCCACCCCACCCCCACCCCCACCCCCCACAGGACCTCGCCCAGGCTGCCAGGCACAGAGCTCCAGTGTCCGGATCCCCGGCCACACAGCATGCAGTGGTGAAAGACCATGGGGGTTTTTCTACCCACCAGAGAAAGAGCCCACTGGAGTCAAAGCCACCTTTTTTCTTTTCTTTTTCCCCTTTCTTTTGTTGCGAGGAACCAAAGCACAGGTTTTGCATCCTGCACCACTTTCCCTTGGCATGGGCTAAGGAGGGCGGCGCCATTCACAGCACAGGAGGTAGGTCTGCAGTGGGAGGCTTGGGGGGTGTGGGGGATCAGCTACCTGTCCCTGGTGCTAAGAAATAACGCCACACAGCAGCATCTTTCTTGAGAAGAGTCACCCCCTCCCATGGGAAAAACAGTGACCACAGTGTAAGACACAGGAGGCAAACACAACGCCCGCAGGCCAAATCCAGCCCTCCACTTGGTTTTCTCCAGCCCGGCACCTTGTTTCTACCCAGCTGGCTTCACTGCTAAGGAATAGTTAGATTTATACTGTCCTAAAATGACATTTGGCCCTTTGAAGGTGACTGTGGTGTGAAAATCAGTGTGACACCCCTGATCTATGTGAAACTGCTAGCTCGAACCTCTGGAAGCCTCCTAGCCCCAAACTCTTCAGTGTTTTCTTAGTTTTAATTTCAAATCTCATATTCTACTCTTCCCTTTCCTTACTCTATTTTGCCTTCTTTCTTCCTTTTCTTATGTTTTAAAATTTTATTTTCCCCCTATTTCCCTGTTTCTATTCTTTATTCTTATTGTTTTTCCTTCTATCCTTTCATAATTATTTTTCTTTTATTTGGTCTTATCATGTTCTTGTTTTTCTTTTAATATTCTATTCATCTTTCTGCTTTTATTATTCTCTGTTCTTTTATCATTGATTTTGCTATTTTTCTTGTTGTTGTTTTGTGTTTGTTTTATTTTGTTTTGCTTGTGTAGGTTTTGTTTTCTATGAGATTTTGCTTTGTTCTGTCAGCACTGGTACAATGCCATATAAGACATAGTGGGCACTGAGTCTCTCAGTCAGCAAGCCAGAGGGGAGAACCTGCCAATAAACAGGTCAACAACAATCATGACCAAATACAATAGGAGAGCCCACATAAACTACACATGGGGCATTCTAGAATATTCGGCTCAGGAGACCAAGGAGGCTGCACCACTGGGTCCCACAGGGCTCTTACCACATAAGGTAATGTCCATGAAGACAGGGAGTCAAACCAGATCTAACTTATTGGAAACTACATCTGCACAAAAAAGGACATAGAAACCTTTAATAAGACTGAGTTGGAAATGAAGAATGCAATATTTGAAATGAAGAATACATTAGAAAGAAGTAAAAGCAGGCTAGATGAAAGAGAGGATCAAATAACTGATTTGAAAGGCAAAGTAGAAAAAAAACACCCAATCCGCAAAACAAAAAGTCTTAAAATGAATGAGGATAGTTTAAGGGAATTTTGGGGCAACATGAAACATAGCAATATCTGTATCATAGGAATATCAGACAAAGAAGAAAGTAAGCAAAGGATAGAAAACATGTTTGAAGAAATAATGACAGAAAACTTCCCTAATCTAGTGAAGGAAAAAGTCACACAAGTTTAGAAAGCACAGAGAGTCCCAATCAAGATGAACACAAAGAGATCCAATCAAGATGAACACAAAGAGATCCACACCAAGATACATCATAATTAAAATGTAAAGGTTTAGAGATAAAGAGAGAATCTTAATAGAGCAAGAAAGAAATAGTCAGTTACCTACAAGGGATCTCCACAAAGACTGTCAGTTGACTTCACAGTAAGGTCAGAAGGGATTAACATAAAATATTTAAAAATGAAAAGGCCAGGATCTGCAACCAAGACTACTTCATCCATTAAGGCTATCATTTAATTAAGAGCTTCCCAGAATAAAAATAAATAAATAAAAGCTAAAGATTTATTAACATGAAACCAGCACTTTAAGAGATGTTAAAGGTACTGCTTTAAAAAGGAGTAATAGAGAGAGAATAACATAGGTATAAAGCAATAAACTGGCAAAGAACAAGGAACTGTCAATAATAACCTTAAATGTAAATTGATTAAAAGCTCCAATAAAAAGAAAGATATAGGGTAGCTGAATGGATAACAAAATATGACCCATATATATGCTGTCTATAAGAGACCCACGTCAGGGCAAAAGATTCACACAGGCTGAAAGTGAAGAGATGGAAAAAATATTCCATGCAATTGCAGTCAAAAACAAAAAACCAAACAAACAAAAAAACAACTGGGGTAGCCATTTTTATTTCTGACAAAATAGACTTCAAAACAAAGGCCATAAAAAAGACAAGGTCACTCACTACATAATACTAAGTAGTCAATCCAACAACAGGATATAACCCTTTTAAACATATCTACCATGCCCAATATAGGAGAACCTAAATACATACAGAAAATCTTGGTGGACTTGCAGAAACAGATTGGCAGCAACACAATCATTGTAGGGAATTTTAACACCCCACTGTGACCACTGGATAGAGCTTCCAGACAAAACAAAAAATCTTCAAGGACACTGTGACCTTAAACAACACAATAGATTGAATGGATTTAATTGCTATTTACCGAACATTTCATCCCCAAAACATCATAATATACATTCTTCTCAAGTGCACATGGATCATTCTCAATGATAAACCACATGATAGGACACCAAAGAAATCTTAAATTCAGAAAAATGAAATCATATCAAACTTTCTCAGATCATAATGGCATGAAACTAGAAATCAACCTCAATTTTTAAAAAAAACTTCAAATCATACAAATACTTGGAGACTAAATAGTATGTTGCTGGGGCCCACCTGGGAAAAAGCATGGAAGCTTGGAGTCCCAGGAAGACCACGCTAAACCTGTAAGTCCCAACCGGAAGGCTGGGAATGCAGGGTACATACATGTTTCCATGTAAAACCAGTGGCCCTGGGGGGAAGGGGACTAAATCATGGGAAAATACTTTAGTTAACTATGAAGCCCAGCCTGCTCTCTCACCTGGCCTGATCCTTTGTTGTAACTGTGAAAATGTTTTAAATTTGAATGCACAGCCTGACCTGAGTGAGATTTCCTGCCCCCTTACTTGTTTTTCAGGTTCCCTGTAATTAGCATTTATTAGCATTGATTGACAAGCTACATGCCTCCAAGTTTACCCCTTTCAATAAAAGACCTTTGGGAATAAAGAACTGGGCCTCTGGCCTTGAGTCACTGGCCAGCTCCTCTCCCCCTTACACAGAGCTCTTTGGGACCATGTTATTTCATCCACAGGATTTTACTGTGGGTTGGGGTCCCCCAAAGCATGTCATTAAATAATGAATGGATCATCAATAAGATCATAAAAGAAATTTTAAAATACCTGGAAACAAGTGAAAATGAACACACAACAAACCAAAACCTGTGGGACACAATAAAGCAGTCCTGAGAGGTAAGTCTATGACGCTACAGGCCTACTTGAAGAAGATAGAAAGATCTCAAATAAACAACCCTACACTTAAAAGAACTATAAAAACAATAGCAAAGCCCAATTGAAGTAGAAGGAAGGAAATAATCAAGATCAGAGAGGAAATAAGTGACATAGAGACTAAAAAATAACCTCAAAATAATTCAAAACATCAATGAATCCAGGAGCTGGTTCTTTGAAAACATAAACAAAATTGATGGACCTTTAACAGGACTCATCAAGAAAAAAAGAGGACCCAAATTAATAAAATCAGAAATAAATGAGGAGACATAACAATGGATACCATAGAAATACAAGGATTGTAAGAAATCCTACGTACAACTATGTATATGGCAAGGAATTGGACAACCTAAAATACCTGAAGTCATATGGGTAGTGCACCTTTCAAACAGAGAAAAAGAATATATCTTGTTTTTAATTTTGATGACATTTTGTATTTGTGGCTTCAACAGTGGAGGTAAAACCTGGGGAAATTAGAACTATCTATTAAGAAGTTACTCTGTCAGAAGCCAATATAAATCTCTAGAATGTGGTGAGTAAAATAACTATAGCAGTTGTATGAAATTATACATTGCTTTAAGTTTTGTGAAACAAATAATAAATACCAATCAGAAATTCTTTACATTGCTACCATTTAAAATGAATACTTAGGAAAGATATAAACAAAAAGGCTTAGTTTTTCCGTACATTAAAGGTGGTCTTGTATCCAATCTTGGGTTATATTAATACTCAATATTTGAATATCCTTTTTTCTCATTTATGTTTCAAATATAAGTTTAATGAATCTCTTTAGAGACTATCTCAGAGAAATTCATCAGCATCTATTTCCTAGGTAGGGACTGGAGGGTTAGAACACATCTGAATTTGTCATCTCCATAACTTATTACTTACCACATCCAAATGCAGATTATTAAGTTGGAAGGGCCCAAATGGAGAGATTTTCCATCATTTAGTTAACTTGTGTAGCTGGACCCTCAGGATTGTGAGCACTCAGCTATTTGTGAGTCATTCTCACATTGTAAGGAGTCCTCGTTCCTGGCCAGTGGTGACTAAACTGCATGGGGCCATCTGTAAGTGAACTTCTTAGTCATTCACGGCCACTTTCCCACTTGCCATTTATGTTACCAGAACAAAGTACACTGTGTAAGCCTCATCTAAACGATGTTTTATTTTTGGAAGTGCTTTAAAAAGAAAAATTCTTGGCTAAAGAATCACTAAAGATACATTCTAACCACCAAGTGTGGAAAACTTTTATGTTGAACTCTCTAAGCTTTTCAGATGAGATCACCGCAATTTCCATATTAATAAATTTTCCAAATAATGCAGTGTACTGAATCCATATATGGCTTAAAATAGATGTTTCAAAGAAAATATCAGTAAGATGTATAAATGTTGGCATAAATAGATTGCTTTTATAAGGGAAAAGCCAAACTTGAAAAATTTTAAGTGCTGATTATTCGCTCTTATCCTTTATTTCTGTAAACGTTGTTAGCATTTTCCTTTTATAAAAGATTATTTATTTATTTGTTTGTTGGGGTGGAGAGGAATGGAGGAACAGAAGGAGAACATTGATGTGAGAGAGAAACACTGATCAGTTGCCTCTTCTGTGTACCTTGACCAGGACCAAACCTGCAACCCAGGCATGTGCCCTGACCAGGAATGACAACATAAAACAAGGACCTTTTACGTTGTAGGTCAATGGCCAACCAACTGAGCCACACCAGTCAGGGTGTTGTTTGCATTTTTCACTTCCAGCATTTTTCACCAACACCAGTTTTCACATAATAGATTATTTTTGAAGACCTTAATATTGCTCGTTGGGCTATAGCCAACTCTAATGAGTATAGCAGACCTGTCCTTAAAGTATCCAGCCAATGTCAACATAATTAAAAACAGTTTGCATGGCCAATACTTTTGGGACAAACTTTTATCACAGACTCAAAGGGGTCTGGGCTCCAGCACATGCTAGCTGTGACCTGGCACAATTTGTTTAATTTCCTTGTACCACTACAGCTTCCTCTTTACTCTGTGATGAGAACTGCACCTGAAACAGGTTTTTTGAAGTTAAATGAGATAACACTCTGTTTTATAATAGTGGACATTCAAATGTAATTATTACAGAGAGCTTCAGTAGCCTCTGCTTCTGCTCACCCTCCAATCTACATTTCCCACAGCCGAGGGAGGTATCTTTTATTTTATTTTATTATTTTTAAAATATTTTATTTATTATTTTTAGAGAGAGGGGAAGGGAGAGAGGCAGAGAGGGAGAGAAACATCAATGTATGGTTGCCTTTCACCTGACTTCAGCCATGGACCTGGCTGGAGACCTGGCTGGCAACCTGGATACATGCCCCAGCTGGGAATCGAATCAGCAACTTCTGGGTTTGCAGGCAAGCGCCTTATCCACTGAGCCACCAGCCAGGGATTGGGAAGTATCTTTTAAAACAGAAACAGAAAAATGTTACGGCCTTGCTTGAATTCCTAGGAGCTTCATGTACATTTAGAACCAAAGCTCCTCACTAAGACCCAAAAGGTCGTGGTGTTGCTCTGTCCCCAGACTGTCTTCTTCCCCACCTCCTAATGCTCTGTGCTCCAGGAGGAGCACTGACTCCTCTCCTTTTGGAGCACAGGATCTGCAGATGGCTCAGCCTTTATTATATCTAATGTTAGAGAAATCTTTCTTAACCCCCTTATGGCCCTGCATTCTTTTCACCATGGAATTCAATGGTAGCTAAAGTTATCTTACCTATTTACTATTATTTCTCTGCTTGCCTCTGTAAACTAAAAAGGTCCATGGGGATAGGAATATTTTTGTCTTATTTTCTATCACCTCCAATGTCACAATTGCACTGGATAAATATTTTATGAATGACTAAATAGACACTATTAGCTCTATTCCAAGGCTCTATAATATATGATAATTTTCCAAAGCTCACATGAGAGTGAAAATCTGTATGGCATGAGGAGATGACTTCAAAGAGACAATTTCTAGAAGTGCTCTATATTATTTAAATATTATAATTCTTTTCCACCAGGGCTATGCAAACCATGGGAGGATTTTTAATGCTGGTTTCATTAAACCACGTAAGACCCAAAAACCAAGTTCCAAGTCAAGAAATATGTAAAAGTGGCCTGCAAACCCAAAGGTGGCTGGTTGGATTCCCAGCCAGGGCACATAACCAGGCTGCAGGCCAGGTCTCCAGCCAGGTCCGTGGTTGGAGCAGGTGAAAGGCAATCATACATTGATGTTTCTCTCCCTCTCTGCCTTTCTCCCTTCCTCTCTTTCTGGAAATAATAAATAAAATCTTTTTTTATAAAAGAAATATCTAAAAGTATGTCAAGGCCATAAGATGGTGAAATTTTTATGAAGAAAAGCCTAGCTACAGCCCAAAAAATACCTGGTCTCTGACAAGTTTCCCTAAACAAACTTTTCAATCCTGCATAATTATTCTTTTCACACAGAATCCATACTCTGGGTCTCTCTGTTCAAGATTTTACAGATTTATTATTCCCACCTTTCATTTCATTCAGTCTTGAGACCATCCTTTATCAATTATGACACAGATATGAAACAGAAGACACATTCAGAACTGAAAAATTGAGGAAAGATGAATAGGGTAACTGTTTTCTGAAGAGAGGCAGGCGGGAGGGCTAGCGCACATGCTGAACCTCTCACCTCTGCTGGGCCATCACACCCTTTTGTCTCAGAGTAAGAAAAGGGAGTAAACAGTGACCAGAACTCAGAGTTAAATGTCCCAGCAGGCCAGCCAGACCACAGCTGGCCTTAGCTGGGATTCAGCTGCCTGCCTGCATCCTAGAGATCAGGGAGCCAGGCAGGAAACAGTCTTCACACTTCTTCTAACTTCCAGAATCACCAGCAGTCCCCCGGTTGGCCAGCGGAGGCAATCCATAAAAGTCACTCCTCCTTTCCTGTCCTCTTTAAAAGGGCAGATGAGATGAGGGAGAGTAAATTGGAAGGTATGGAAAAATACATGCAGCACCTCTTCTCATTCCATCCCTCTTACAGTTCATGACTCACTTCTGACTAATTTGAAAGAATGCCTAGGCCTAGCCAGTGTTGCTCAGGGGACTGAGCACCAGCCTGTGAACCCAAGGGTCGCTGGTTCAATTCCCAGTCAGAGCACATACCCAGCTTGCAAGCCAGGTCTCCAGCCAGGTTCCCAGCTGGAGACAGGTGAAAAGCAGCCATATTGATATTTCTCTCCATTTCTTCCTCCCTCCCTGCCTCTCTCTCGAAAAATAATGGACAAAAAAAAAAAAAAAAGGAATGCCTAAATCTGGTGGAAGCTTTGCTATTGAAGTCCTTTTAAGACCCCCTGTCTTCTGAATACAATACATTCTACTTCCCACTCCCCATTCCACAGATCATCAGGGCTTCCTGCTCAGAGGTTCTGTCTTTTCTACTGGGTATCTGTTCATTTCAGTCCAGAAAGAATAAAGAAACAAAAAGTGCAATACATTTTAAATAGCTTCTACTTTTTGTCTTTTCTTCCAAACTTTTCAGGGAAGCAATCTATTACTTTTGTTCCAATTTTCTTTTCTTTTTCTTTTTTTTTTTTTACTTTACTTTTTTTTAAATTTATTACTTTCAGAGAGAGGGGAAGTGAGAGAAGAGAGGCAGAGAGGGAGAGAGACATCAATGTATATATGGTTGCCTTTCAACTGCCTCCAGCTATGGACCTGGCTGGAGACCTGGTTTGCAACCTGGTTATGTGCCCTGGCTGGGGAATTGAACCTGCCACCTTTGGGTTCTCAGGTGGGCACCTTATCCACTGAGCCACCAGCCAGGGCTCCAATTTTCTTATTGTCTTCTTTTTCCTCATTTTGCCATTCCAACATTTTTCATGAAACCTTCAAATATCCACTTATTTGAAGTTCAGCCTACCTCTAAACATATTATATTTCTTTAATTTTCCATCCTTTTTTCTTTGTCTTTAAAATCACTATAATCTTCAAGGTTCCACACTCTGCCATATTTTTATATGCTGTGTTTTTATTTCATCCTCATTCTGGATAGTTTCAGGTCTTCTTATATTTCCTCTCTATTTGGTGACTAATTTACTTAATGCCAGCACTTCAAATGCTTTTATTGATTATTCTGCACATTGGTAATGCCTCCAGTTCCATTTTTTCCCAACTAATCATCTCTTCCTACTTGATCTGCTCTCAAGCCTGTTGTACCTATTTCAATTTATATTTTAACTATCCTTCTAGTATCACGGTGGGTTTTCTTTCACTATTTAGTAGAACAAATCAGTTAGTATTCAAGTTCTATTATATTTTCTTTTGCACAATCTCTAATATCAATTTTTATTATCCCCATCTGTCTGGTCCAATCTTGTTGGGTCTGAGACCACCAAATGATGACAGTGGGGAGGGCCCTAGTCTGGGGGCGAAGAACTTGTGAGGAGCCTTCAGGGGTTTTGCATGTTTTCTTGCAGCAGCAAGGTTAAGAACCGCAGAGAATACAGGTGTTTCTGCACCCACTCTCCCACTTCTGCAGCATCTGGGTGCTGGAGGGTGCTGGCATTTCCATGCATAGTTTTTCCACTCTGCCACCATAGCAGTGCAGAGGTGCTGAGCTTGCAGCAAGGGCAGCCTTATATACACACTGGAACAAAGGAGACTCTATGCCAAAGAGCTACGTAAGGGGTGACATCAGCCTGCTCAAAGTTCTTAAGTCTGTTACCTCTGGAGCTCACTGTTCAGGAGGTTCTGGAAATAAGATTAACTCCAAGGCTGACTCCTAGGCGGACCCCATAAGAAGCCCCATCCATATACAGACAGGGCACTTTCTTCCCCTGACACCATCCTACTAGATTTCAGCCTCAATATTTCTTGCATAGATTGTTCAGACCACCTAATGAGTTCCTTTCCCTTCATAGTCTTCCCCACCCAAACCATCCTTCTCACCACTGTCCAGAAATGTCTTATGAAATTACTTATCATAAATTATAAAGTAATTCCACTGAGGAGGAATTTTTCAACATGTTTCCACTGCAGTCTGGGTAACTAATTCCAACACAAATGCATGTAAGCAATTTCCCAGAAAATCTATAATCATTTGGTTGATG
Source organism: Noctilio leporinus (assembly GCA_004026585.1). Lineage (NCBI taxonomy): Eukaryota > Metazoa > Chordata > Mammalia > Chiroptera > Noctilionidae > Noctilio > Noctilio leporinus. The sequence continues at coordinate 88,268 of PVIW01003608.1, read as the reverse complement.
CCTGATGTTTATTTGACATAAAATTCAAACAACAAATCTTTATGTCAGTTAAAATGAAAATATTATTCATAATTTTACTAAGTCACTGAAAAAAATCATTTATTTTGCAATAATTTAGCCTGATGTTTTAGTTATCCTTGTGATTCACTTTCTGAATTTTTGCTAGATATTGTGGAGGGAGGGAAATACTGAAATTCACATAGATTTATGAAGTTTTCAAATTATTTTCATCTTGTCAGAAGTTAATTCTGTGTTAATTTTATTCACACATCTTTTTAAGTTCATGAACATATATTGCTCCATCCAACTGAACTGAAGATTTCACCTGCAAAATTAGATCTTACAGTTCTGTTATGGATACTGTTGATTAAAAGGGTAATAGAGAGTGATTGTAATTTTGACATTCATTTTATATAATACAAGTGCACATATAAGAGCTCTATAGAAAAGAATCTAGGTACTCTCAGGCACAATTAATTGTATTACGACAAAAAGTTTAAAATTATTTCAAAGTGACACATCAAATTACAACTTAACAGTAAAATATAGTGAGAGATTACAGAAAAAACATAGTTAAGAAGAAGGGACTTCATATGGATAAATGAAATGAATGATTTTTATTATTAGAATGAAATTTGAAATGTATAAAACTACTTATATTCGGGAGCAAAAAGGGGATGGATGTAATACAACAACAATAAAATTAAAAAAAAAAAGAAAAAAACTACTTATAGTCTTACTACTGCAAACATAAACTGAAGTTTCTAACTATGATCTGATACTATTTATACAGGTCTTAAAGCAAGAATTTGGTTATTAGCCTTATTCATTCACATTTATAAACAACAGAATACTTGAAGAATTATACCTTTTCACCTTCACATAATTGTTCTCAGAATTATTTTCTTAATAAAAACATAATAATTCAATGCAAGATTATTATAGGAATTAATTATTATTAAAAATAAATTATATTTTATATTTTATAGAAATTGTAGGATCAGAATAACATTAACATACCTTGAACTAGTTGCATTGTCATCCAGACATAATGCAAATAATCTTCAAAAATTAAGTTGATCTAACATGAAGATATGAAAATAAAGTGGCTAGTAATCTAAAGTAGTCATTAAGATGTGAATGTCTAAAAGTATCTTTTGAGAACTAAAATATCTGGTGGAATAGCTGCTAGGAACTATATTTTTACCTTTTTGTCATGTTGTTATCTGATCATTCAGCCTGCAATTACAGCATGCTCCATTAGCTAATCAGACTAGTTGAAATAAAAAACTAACTATGGTCTTGATTAAACACATTCAAAAAGTTTCTTCAATCTTCTAAAAGATATTTAAAAAGTTAGCCATGCTCAGCCAGCTGAAAATAACTGAATGTCAACTGGCCAAAACCTTTTGTTAAGCATACACTTTTGCAGTTTTGTAGTGTTAATAGTAGGTTTTAGGGTGCTATTAAGTGCCAAGCTCAATGAGTACTCATCAGCATTATGCTAACCTTTTTCATACTGAGTTATTTAGGAATGACTGAATGCCAATGTTAATTTGACCATCTACTAACAGTGGTCTCATTTTAACAAGATAGTCTCTCCCATAAAAAAATATAATAAATGACAATAGTGCTTTAATTTTTAGATATTTTTAGATACTTTATTTCCTTCTCTTCCATTTATGAATTTGTGAAATAGGAAATCAGATAGTTTTCTCTCAAATTAACTAAAATATTAAGTAATTTATAAGAAAACTAATTTACTACAATGCGTACATACGGGTATATATAGAAACAAAAAACTAGAACCTAGCCTTCTTGACATCCATACTTTTTCGATGAACAACAACACCTGAGGGCAGTGGGTATATATTTTCTCAAAGAATATTTTATTAAAATTATTATATTCAGGAACTGTCCCATTGATAGGCTCAACACAACCCATATTTCTATTTCTGTTAGATGGAACTTTTCTAATTAATATTAGCTAGCATATCTTTCTGTTCTTTTTTTTCCTAAGATATCTGAAGAGCATGACCCTGAATTCTCTCTAGCACTCATCGATAGCATTGCTTTTCTTGCAAGCGACTCTACCTAGACCCTCTGACCCTCTAAAATGCGGGTCACAGCAACTCCTATACATCCATCTAGAACCTAGGAAACCTGAGATGGCCAGCTAATTGCTTCTTTACTTTATCAGTTAATAAGTATATATTTTTAAAATCCCATAATGTCAAAGGTTAAAATCAGGCAGTTTATATGCTTCAATAAAAAAGGATACAGAATAATTTCATGGAACACAGTATTAGGAAAAAATGCTCAGGATACAGACAAGTAATAAAGCATGTTAGCCAATCCCTTCATTTTCTTTACTTTCCCGGAACTTCACATTTTCTTTTGCTTTCATTCTTTTCCTGAAGATCCACCTTTCCACTCACTTACCAAGCTGCACATGGTTAATCATAATTTTCCTAAAACAGTAACCTTGAGTCTTTGCTTAAGATAATATCTGGTTTTATGTTTCCAATTAAGCCACTCCGTTTTCATATCTTAATTTCACCTACTAGAAGAAAATGTAATTAATACAACTTGTTTTCAATCAGTTACATCCCCCTCTCCAATCCCTTCAGCCATATCCAGACTTCTATGACCATGAGATATGAAGGGTTTTCCCTTCTGAGCCTAGAAAGAGTTCATAGCCTCTTATAGGGAAGTGACTTTGGAATTGCCCAAGTATCTCTGGTATGTACAGTAGCTTTTGAAAGTGTTAAGGTCACTTTAAAGGACTAGAATACAGTTAGAGAAATACAGTCAGGTTTTAGAGACATAATTCTAAAATGTATTTTTAGTTGTGAGTTGGTACTAGTCTCCTAAAAGAAAAAAAATACAATTAGTATTAAAAATAGCCATATAAGTTTATCCAGCAATTTAATTCTAATAATTAAAAAAGAAAAAAAAAGATAGAGTTGGCAGAAAGATTTATATATGATACTAATATTATAAATATTAAATGACAGTAAATCTGAAAGTAATTTAAAAATTCAAAGAAAGAATAATTATTTAAAATATCCTATTATGTAGACTACTATATGGTAAAAACAATGATTTAGTGGAATATTTAATGAATAAAATGCAAAAACTAAGATAAAATAGAGGACACATTTATACATTTGCTAGAGTGAAATGTGTAAGTAAATATAGTTCTCAGAAAAATGTCAGATGCATAATAAGCACTTAGTAAGGAGGAGATTTGATCCCAACTGAGCATGAATTCTGAGACATGTAATTCCAAAAATTGTAATGAAGACATGGGAATAAAAAGAATCGTAAATGGAATATAGTTTCTCTAAATTATTCCCAAATATTTTTAACAGAGTATCATTAATGACAATGAAAAGGAGAAAATATCTCCAATGTAGTTAAATATATCATCTAAATTTCTTATCACACCTATGAGTTTTCAAATGATTTGTACAGCCTATCTTAAATATCCATGAATATTTCTCTTCTGTTCCACAATATATGTGTGAATATTTTAGTATTTAAAACTGTTTATTTAAAAACACAAACCTATCACTTATTTACAATCGACTCTAAGGAAAGATGGAAAGTGCTCATTTGCCCTTTACGTAACACAGCGGACAGTCATGTGTCCTCAATTACAGCAGAGCATCCCTTTGAGAATTCTATTGTTTCACATTCTATAAAAGGCATTGAAGCCACATTTACTCAAGATTTTCTCTGTGTAACAAGAATAGTAACTATTGACATTAATGGGGAAAAGCGAGTATCACAAAATTAGACAAGTTTGGTGGATGAAATAAATAAAAATCAATTCTAAAGCATTCAAAGATTTAATGACATTTTGAACACCTGAAACTAATAATGTTGTGTGCCAACTGTATTTTTTTTTTTTCATTCAGTCCATCTTTATCTCCTGGTAAGGTTGTTCCAAGAGCCAGAAAACTGGTCTCTCTGCCTTTAATCTTGCCCCTCTTCATTTCTTCCTCAGTATCACAGCTGGATGATAAAAAATTTTTAAGTATACACTTAAAAAATTATACTACATGGAAATAAGAGATGAAGCAAATTTGAGCTCACGAATAGAGTGCAATACAAAGAAGCTGCCAATAAATAATAATATATCTATAATAAAATGCATATAGATTTTAAGTCAATTTTAAAAGTGGATTTAAATTCTAAGATTTACTCTTAGGATGAGAGAGAGGAGAGTGAGGGAGAGAGAGACATGCAGTCTTCACTTTACATGACAGTGCAGGATCAATAAAAAAAATTATGCATGTGGAAATCATGAAAAGTAATCTTTATAATCAATGGAAAAAGTTGCAATTGTTCTGTGACATCTAATTTGTTGGAGGGAATCTTTTCAAAGTTGTTTGTACAGCACGTTGCTTTGGAAAAGAGAGCCACTATCTACAACAAGAGGAGTATTATTTTTTGTCCAATATAATGAAAATAAGTTTTCCCTCTGGAGCAGTTGTGCTTACATGGTTTGCTAGCAAGTCTCCATATAAGATCAGGCTTCCTATACTCAAGGCTCTTTTTATAACACACCCTAATGTGTGCACAGGCATCACCCCTACTGTGTGCACAGGTATCACAGGTCCCTCATCTTATTACCCGGTGGGAACTGGGACTCAGGGAAGCAACACAGCAATGCTACTGCTATAGTTGTAAATCATGCATTGTCTTTTGTCACCTACCCAAGGGTCCCCTGTCTTCTGCAATAATTTCTGAAACTGTGGCAAGCTAACTCGTTAGCTTGCAAGGTAAAAACCTCATAACCTTTGCAATTCTTAATAAAATAAAATGGAAAACATCCAAATTCCTTTCATAAACCCTAAATAAACCAAATGTGTAAAACAAGCAATGAAACTACAGAAAGGAAACTTTAACAAACACATTGATAAAATAAGATTCAAAAATCCTAACTAAAAATCAGCACAGAATTTAGATTAAGTACATTCCTATTATAAAATAACACATTTAAGTCATGTGTGTTTCTTGGAATGTAAGTATGAAATAAGAGTAGGATCATATTTGGTGAAATTATATAATAACCCCCCAAAATGTTTATAAAAATTAGTATCAATTATTATTTAAAGTATTAAGATAAAATATGCAATACCTTTTTTGGCATGTTTTTTTTAAAAAAAATGTTTTACAATTTTGTATTATTTTCAGATATTATTTTCAGATAATGATAAAGACCACAAATTTTAATTGTGAATTTAATTCAAATTTAAAATGTTATTGTAATATATTTTGAACCAGAAATTTAAAAAATAGAAGAGCTTTTCTTCCTCTCTAAAAATGGTTTAAAATGAAGAGTAATTAGAATTGAGACTCAGGCCCTGGCTGGTGGCACAGTGGATAAGGTGCCAGCCTTTGAACCCAAAGGTTGCTGGTTCAATTCCCAGTCAAGGTACATAACCAGGTCTCCAGCCAGGTCTATAGCTGGAGGCAGTTGAAAGGCAACCATACACTGATATCTCTCTCCTTCTCTGCCTCTCTCCCTTACCCTCTCTCTAAAAATAAATTAAAATCTTAAAAAAAAAAAAAAAAAGACTAATCCAGACACTAAAACTTAATATAAAGTTAAAATGAAATAATCAGTCACTTCAGAGTATATACTACTTTGCATTTGAATTGATAGTCATTCCTAAACTTATCAGTTTCATAATTTTATATTGTTACATACCCAGAAACTTTTTCCATGTTATGTTATTTCTGTATTCTTATCTTTAGTTGATAATATTGAAAACAGTTTTAGGATATTTTAAAAATATCAAAATGTATAAAAAAAGAAATAAAAATCAACCATGAGTCTGTTGTGCAAAGAACCATTTGCTCATCACTTTTTTACTCATTACAAAAGCAACACTTTTGACTACAAAAAATGAGAACTTAGAGATAAGTCAAAAAAATTTTTTAAATCTCCTACATACACACCAAAGAGATAACAACTGTAAATACTTCATGACTTATTTCCACACATTTTTAAAATAATATATAAAAACTTTTTTTTAATATTTTTTTTTTAAATATTTTATTTCATTATTTTTAGAAAGAGGGGAAGGGAGAGAGGCAGAGAGGGAGAGAGACATCAATGTATGGTTGTGTTTCACTTGCCTCCAGCCACAGACCTGACTGAAACCTGGTTTGCAACCTGGTTATGCGTCCTGGCTGGGGAATCGAACCTGCGACCTTTGGGTTCGCAGGCCGGCACCTTAACCACTGTGCTACCAGCCAGGGCTATTTCCATGCATTTTTCAATGCATATATATTAAATGGCAATATTCTGTTTAATAATCTGAATTTTTCACTTAACTATATAATATAAACATTTCTCAATGCCAGTGGATATTTGTCTACAATACCATTTTTAATTGCATGAAAAGTGTTGCATTTTACTAATGCACTATAATTTAACACCTCTTTATAGATATTAATGTATTTTCCTTCAATATTTTAATATAATAAATATGGCTATCATGACTTTTTTTCATACACAGTAGCTATATTGTTTGGGATTTATAATCTAGGTCTTGACTTCAAATCTTAATTCACGTGCTAATAATTATTTTGTTTTTGATACATTCAGCTAATGGATCATGGTCAGGGTCTTAAATGTGACTGGGCAGCCATCACTGTCCCTTGTAGAGTTCAACTATCCTGTAAGAAAAGGAGATACTCTAGTTTACCAACTACAATCTCCAAAGAAACTCCTGATCAACAAAATCTCAACAATAATAAAAATGGATGTCATAGATTAATGCCATAGCCTGATCACCTGTCCTTGGCCAAAAAGGGAGGACTGAGAAAGAGATAAGTGGCCCCTGACATCTGGAACTGGTCAAATGGGCCTTGGTTTTCTCCTGTTGAACCTAAACCATTTTACAGAATATCAACTTTATAAAATGCCACATGTGACCATATGACTATGATGCATCATTACCAAAACAAAGCCACTCTATAATCATGCCTAAGCACAGACAAATACCTGACCAAACCACAAAAGTGACCCCCACAGTATCGTGTCCTATCTAATGAGTGGCTTCTGTTTCTTTATCAATTACAGCTTTGGCTCCATTCTAGCTAATCTTTTTCCTGTTGCACATGTTCTACTCTATGCCTGGAATGACCTTTGCTTAATTCCACTACGAAAACCAGAAATGGTAAACATTTTTTTGAGTCCAATAATATCTGTGATGAAACTTAGGGCCTCCCTGAAACACTGTAATGAGATTGATGAATAGTGCTTTCAGTGGGGATATGATTGATAGTGACATCTGCCATGGCTGGACAGAAAGAAGCGCCACCCAAGATCTTTGCCTTCCTTGGTCCATATATACTTGACTTTGAAAACTCTAGTCATGTGCAACCTCTTTTACTAAGTTTTGGCCCTGTACTTTGTTCATTATGACCAATGTATGTTAAAAACTTAGCATCATTTTTCATACTCATTTTGCCACTTTTCTCTCTCTTATCATGGTACTATGAACATATCTTATCTGCATGTGTCATTTCCCTAGACAATAAACTCCTAAAGGCTGATACTCTTTTTGTGCCTTCTTTTATACATCAGCACATTAATCTGTCCTCTGCTCTCAGCAGAAACTCAAAAAGTTTACCTATTGGAGAAGCAGATATAATTGTGAACTTAGCTCAGGTTATGTCCTCCCCTTTAAGATGCTGGAATGGCATACACTCCACAGTGACTCCTGGGATATTTTATGTTCTTGCTGTATGTATATGGCTGGTTTCTCAAGTTCCTAACACATTTCTGGCAGTGATGCTGGTAGATAAATTGACTCAGCATCTTCAGTGGTTTCCTTGAGGTTCCTTGGAGCCCACTAGCTGCTACAAATATATTGTATCTGATGCCCTTGGCAAGCTCTTCATTCTCCCCTCACTCACCTGTCTCCACACTGCTTTGGCGAACTTACCTGTCTAGACCAATGTTGTCTCTTTTCAGGTGGATGGTGGTTCATCAAATACCTTAATCAGGCACTCCTTCTTCTAAGGTGTTCTATGCATCTGTTCACCTCTTGTACAATTTCATGCATTTCTTATTATTCCTAGGTGCTAAGGAAAAAATGTCTAATATTCTTAAAAAAAAAAGTCTCTATAAAGATTCTGGTGTGAAAAACCTATATTAAAGTTTTTATGTATATTTTGGTTTTGAATTTTTAATATAGGAGCATGCACACACTGTTTTATGATGATTCAACAGGAACTTGGCAAAGAAAGTAAGTTTATGGAAGCATTATATATATCTATGTGTATGCATATAACCATTTTCCATAAAACATCATTAGTTTTATAAAGAATCTAAGTTATTTAAATCACTAACTTTAACTTATAATAAAGTTAAAAGAACAAATCTCTATTCAAGTAGAAGGCTGTTCCATTGTCTTCTAATTTCTTTAAAGAGCAAAGGTAGCATATATATATCTTTTAATATGCTATTTTGTTTCTTCATTAAATTTCCAGGTTACTGGATACTTTCAATGCCATAAAACTTGTGGAGGCCAGGGGAGGGGAGGGCAGGGTCTGGGTAGAGGTGAGCAAAGAGGGTAAAATGAAGGGCATCTATAACAGTATCAACAAAACAAACAAAAAATAACTTTAAAATGCCTAAACTAGCAATCCTTCAAAATCCACCTTTCCATATTATCTACACCCAGCCAAATGCATACCCCAAATCCCTACCACATCTTTACCATCCTCAACACTCCTAACTCTATATAACCTCCAAATTTGCTTTTAGTGTTTCTTCATCTTGCAATGCATCCATAAACCCATTCTTTCACCAATTTTCTGCTGACCCATCTAAAACCAGTTCATCTACTTCCTTCCTCAGTTAAGCTCTCCTCAGATGCTCAAGACTAGTTACCAATGGCCCACTGTCTAACTTTCCACAGAATGCTTCTCTATGAAAATGGCTAGATTTCAAAGTTTTTATATTTTTAGTTTACAAGAGTCTATAAGACTGAAGATTGTGAGCTCCAGGAAGACAGATCCTATTTCCTCCTTTGTGTTTCTGATGCCCAGCATAGTATACAACACCTATAATTAAATCAATAAATATTGAAAGAATGACTAAGCTTGCAGTCACTTTTGACAGATTTTGACTGTTCTTTAAAAAAACCCAAAATAGAGAAATGTATTTTTAGCATTAATGTGGATTATATTTCTTCAATAACTCTCCCATTGAAAATCATTCAAAATGCTGCATAAAATATAAAAAGCATCATTAAAAACCCATTACTGAATTGAAAAGAGAATTAAAAATCCACAAATGCTAAATCGAGGGCAAAGAAAAAGCCTGGTGAATTTGAGGATTATTTAATGTGGTACAGTGTCAGAATTAAGAGATGGGGAGGTGTTAACTACTCCCAAATTAGGAAATTGACAGAAAGCCACTGAACAATGATGAAAACCAAATTCGTACATGTTCAGTATAATGAAATAAAACTGCTATGAGAAGAGAAAGGCAGTGAAAGAAGGCTCTCTCCTCCTTCGTTACAGAGTAGAGGAGAAAAATATTCTTTCCCTGAAATTTCTAACAATAAATTGGGCCTACTCAACTTATGCCCCTAATTCAGGGTATTTGGATAGTTCAAAAATCCTCAAGGAAATCTTAAGTATAAAGTAACCATTGCTTAGTAGTATTCCTTAAGTGAGCAGAATATAATGTATTTTTGTATGAAAAAAAAAAACAACGTATAAGATCAAGACATACCTGGAAAAGAACAGGGGAGGAGGTATACAGGTATTGAGACCTCAATAAATGGTGTTGAGAAAACTGGATTGATATATGCAAAAAATGAAACTAGATCAACTTATTCTATACACCAGAATAAACTCAAAGTAGATAGAAGACTTTAATATAAGCCATGATATCATCAAAATCCTAAAAGGAAACATAGGCAATAAAATTTAGATCTCACATAGCAATATTTTTGTCAACATATCTCTTAGAGCAAGGGAAATAAAGGAAAAATAAACAAATGGAACTATATCAAAATAAAAAGCTCTGCACAGCTACAGAAACCATCAACAAAATGAAAAGGGAATCCATTGACGGAGCAAATATTATTTGCCTACGATAGATTGGGGAAGGGTTTAATTTCCAAAACATATAAAGCACTTATATGATTCAACACCAGTAAGGCAAACAATCCAATTAAAAAATGGGCAGAGGCCCTGGCTGGTGGCACAGTGGATAAGGTGCTGGCCTGTGAACCCAAAGGTCGCTGGTTCGATTCCCCAGCCAGGGCACATAACCAGGTTGCAAGCCAGGTCTCCAGCCAGGTTCGTAGCTGGAGGCAGGTGAAAGGTAACCATACATTGATGTCTCTCTTCCTCTCTGCCTCTCTCCCTTCCTCTCTCTCTAAAAATAATAAGTAAAATCTTTAAATATATATATATATATATATATATATGGGGAAGGGGACAGAGGGGGGGAAAAGGGGATGTATGTAATACAACAACAATGAAATTAAATTTTAAAACACACACACACACACACACACACATATTTATTTATTTATTTATTTATTTATTTGAAAAAATATAGGCAGAGGACCTGAATAGACACTTCTCCAAGGAGGATGTACAGATGGCTAATAGACATGAAAAAACACTCAACATCACTAACCATCAGAGAAATGCAAATTAAAACCACAATGAGGTACCACCTCACACCTTCCAAAATGGCCATCATTAGTAAATCAACAAACAAGTTCTGGTGAGGATGTCGAGAAAAGGGAACTGTAGTGCACTGTTGGTTGGAATGCAGACTGATGTGGCCACTTGTAGAAAGCATTATAGAAATATCTTAAACAATGAAAAATAAAACTACCTTTTGATTCAGCAATTTCACTTCTAAGAAAATACCCTTAGAATCCTGAAATACCAATCAGAAAGAAAATATGCACCTCTATGGTCATAGCAGCATTATTTACAATAGCCAAACAGATAAATGGATTTTATTTTTATTGTTTATTTTTATTTTTTTTAAAGAATTTATTTATTATCTGTAGAGAGAAGGGAAGGGATAGAAGCAGAGAGGGAGAGAGACATCAATGTATGGTTGCCTTTCACCTGCCTCCAGCTATAGACCTGGCTGTAGACCTGGCTTGCAACCTGGTTATATGCCCTGGCTAGGAATTGAACCAGCGACCTTTGGATTCTCAAGCTGATGTCTTATCCACTGAATTACCAGCCAGGGCCAATAAATGGATTTTAAAAAGCCATGGTATATTTACACAATGGAATAGCATGCAGCAATTAGAAAGAAGGAACTCTTAACTTTTGTGACAGCATAGATGGACCTGCAGTCTACTATACTAAGTGAAATGATCCAGTCAGTGAAGACAGTAACATTTGATCTCACTTATAGGTGGAACCTAATGAACAATATAAACTAAAGAACAAAGTAGAATCAGAGGCACAGAAACATGAAATAGACTCACAGATGGAAGAATATATATGCACAACCCATGGACATGGATGATGATGCAAGGATTGTTTGAGGGAGTTATGGAGTGCTCAGTGGAGGGGCAAAAGAGGGAAATTTGGAACAACTGTAATAGCATAAACAATAAAATATTAAAAAAATAAAACATAACATAAAACAGTGTCAATACATACAAGAGTAAGGAAACAGACCAATAAAACAATATTACAGTGAAATTGCATAAAATGCTACTCCATATCGCAACATGAATGAATATCACAAGTATGTTGAGCATAAATCATACTGTAAAGCATTATTCCATTTACTTAAAATTCAAACTTCAAATTACATATATATACACTATATGGAAGAAATTCATATGTGGCAAAATAGTAAAGAAGTGCAAATGAAATATGAGGCACAAAACCAGGAGACTAGGAACTCATAAAGAGATCAAGAGGGACTGGAATAAGGAATAGGCACATAGCAGAGATCTAAGAAATGACTATTCTCTTGCTTATATTGTGTGGTGGAATTAAAGACGTTTAGGTTGTATAACTTTGATGCTTCTATTTACCTGTTAGAAATATTATTTTATCTTTTTCTAATAACTGGGATTTAAATTTGAGTAATAGAATTAATTAAACTAATTATTTATTGAGAACCTTCTTCACATAAAGCACAATCTCATGTGTTGCAAGACAGCAGATTAAGTTTTTACTCTGATGTGGTCAAAATTTTAGTTTCAGACATAAAATGAGCATAATCCTTTCATTTTACTAGTGAGAAAACAGGCAAATCAAAAGTTTAGCCCTAGCTGGTGGCACAGTGCATAAGGGGTCAGCCTGAGAACCCAAAGGTCACTGGTTTGATTCCCAGCCAGGGCACATAACCAGGTTGCAGGCAAGGTCTCTCCCTCTCTGCATCTCTCCCTTTCCTTCTCTCTAAAAATAATAAAATCTTTTTTAAAAAGTCCAGATGATTTTAGTTCCGATATGCGCATAAAGGCCATATTAAAAATGAATGGTCCTAATATAGTGCAGTATTCTTTTCATTATGAAATCATTTGCTTACATGCAGAAGAAATGTTATATGAGAGAGAGATGAAAAATGTCAAGATGGAGAAGGAAAGTAATGCACACTTATATTATCCCTAAACAAAAGCAAAACAATACATTAAATGGATGTTCATGTAAGGATTTACCTACTGTATAACAGCACATAGTCTTTCATTTCTAAATAGTCCTCATAAAAGGTCAACTCCTAACAAATGTAGTCATTAACTTTTCATTTGTATTCTAAATGGTAACAGAGACACTAAAATATGCATTTCAATACTCCAAATTAAATGGAAATAATTTAACATGAACGATCAGTCAATAATAAACTAATAATAATAAATTGCTTAAATGAATGAACTTTTATAAATTTTTAGTAAGTGACCTAATGCCAATAGTAATACTTTCCTGTTTTATTTATTTAATTTCTGCTGCAGGGTTAATTAAAAATTGATCAAAGCAAGGAAGGTTTTTTGTTAATATGGGCGAAACCAGATGCAGGTGACACTATATATTAAAAAGAGCATATAAATTATGAGTTCAGAGACCTTTAAAATGAAAATGTGTAAAGCACAAATAATTACTTAAAATTCTGTATAGACAACACATACCAGTAAATATTAAGAAAACCTCCTATATCATAATGTGCAGCTCCACTTCTCTCTTTTTTTAAGAAATGTCAATGTTATTTATAATAATACAATGGTTCATTAATTAAAGGATTTAATACAATAGTCCCAAGGCTAATTTGATTACTAATTTCAAAGAGCAATCAGCTACAAACTATTGACTATTTTCATTTGAAGAAAATGAATGATCATTCAATAATTGCAGACAGCTTTTCTCCTTTCTTCTTTGAACCAGCAAGAACACAAAGTTGTTTTTATTCTGGGTAACAGCAGTTATAAGAGACACACTACATCACATAATACATTTTTATACAATAGAGATGGGGGATGAGGAGCTAGAAAAGAACCAGAGATGGTGTCACCAGAGAACAAAATCCAAACACAAACACAAACAATAAACTAATGTAAATCCCTGAGAATGCCTTCACATTTTATTTTTATAGAAATATAAAGTATTGCTGAAAATTAAAGCTACAAATTATGTATATTATTAAGTGAATTTTAAATAACTGATTCAAAACTTTCTGAATTGATCATATTTACAAATCATTCAGCCATTTGAAAAAAAAAAAGCTTCTTATTTTAAAAGTATTCTCTTCTTTCTGTTGTAAATAAAGCAGTATGTTTGGGTTGTCAAATCATCTTTTATTCAGAGAAAAACTAATTCTCGTTGAGATTTATAGAGATAAATAATGTGACTCAAAATTCAAAATTACTGCATAAGAAAAGATCAGGATACAGTTTCAGTTTATTTAATATCTTCAATAATGAAACCTAACAGTCCTAGGATAGATAGAGGAAGTTGGCATTTAAAAAAACATAGTGTTAATGGCATGATTGCTTATATTCTTAATCAAAGGACAGAATTACCAATTAAATATTCAAGTACTTTTGAGCTGGAAATATAATTCATAAGTTCAGAGCTTGACTTGTCAGGAGTGGTTATAATACTAATTTTTACTTTATTTAATTCTGTACTATCTCTACTGCCAACTATGGACACAAGTATTTCACTTGCTTAATATTATAACATCATATTCTTTGTGAGGGTTTAGGCTTTCATATGCTAGTTGAATTTACTTAATAACATTGAGTTCTGTTTTATCAAACTCATCTGTGGGATATTAAACAGAAAACAACAGATGAGACCAACAAAAAGTCACAGACACAGACAACAATATGGTGGTTACCATAAGGGGATAAAACTTATGGTGGCAGAAGGAGATGTGACTTTGGTTGGTAAACATGCAATACAATGTATAGATGAGGCATTATAAAATATAACACTTGGAAACCTATATAATTTTGTTAACCACCTCAAAATATAAATAAATAAAATCTAAATATATTACAACATGGTGTTCATTAATTTATTGTATTATATTCTACATGTTGGGGCTGGAAAGACAAATGAGATTGCCACTGCCACTGTGACTCTGACATCATATTCAGACAAGACAAGAAGATAATTATGATAAATTGTGGAAAGTGTTGTATTCAAAGTACTTTGATTAGTTGCAGATACTGTATATTAACTTACCCCACCAACATGCTTACCCTTTCTCCCTTAACTAATGAATCTCCCTTCTATTGAGATTCATAAGTCAAAAACCAGTAGCTAAGCTGAAAACCAATTAACTAGACCCAATGTAGCCAGAGATTGCTCTGCTAGTCAATTCTGATCAATGAAACATAAGCAGACACCCTCTTTTTCCTTTTCTCCTTCCTTCTACCTGGAATGTGATGTGGTGCCTGCTTTGGGGCCATTTGTGTTGCAATCATGACAAAGGCCACATGCTAAGAATGGCAGAATATATGCTTATTTCCCATGTCAACACTTTCCCTCTGAATCTCTGGCTGTGTAAAAACAATAACAAAGCCCTATTTCAGGCCCTGAGACAGACTGTTCTGTTACACACAGCTAAATCAAATCCTAAATAATGCACAAGAGAAGGGTAAGTTATTTCTGCTTGGAATATAAAGGGAAGGCTCCTCATCTGAAACTTTTAGGCAGGACCTTGAAAAATAGAGAAGCTCAGAAAGAAAGAAGGGAAGCAAGCATACACAAAGCAGAGGGAGTAGCAGTGATTGTTTGCTGCATAGATTTGGGGATTGCGGGAATCCAATTTAGGCCCAAACAGAAAGGAGTTTGATAGTTAAGGTCCTGTGTTTTCAAGCACAGGAATCTGTACTTTATTGAATCACCTTTTGTCAACTTGACTTGACAACCATTTACTTTAAGGTTCTGGGTTAGTTTGCCAATGTACAATATAAAAAAGGGGGAAGGGTGGATTTAGAAAGTAAAACAAATGAGAAACCACCAGTTTCAGGAGGTCATGCAGATCAGCCTCAACAGCCTAACAGATCTCACCGTGAGATCCCACTTCATGATTGCCACAGTCAATGATGATCTGTCAGTCAGACTTTCCCGCAAACTAGCTTCTTCACTTGCTCTGGGGGAGTCGCTCCTAACTGTATCTGTAAGGTTTCCAGAACTTTACTTCTATCTGTTCCTCCAAAATTAATGTAAGCCTCATTTCTATCATCAACACTTTACTAGTAGTGTCTTGTGTATAACTAAACACACACTGTTATACCTGGTAAGCAGTGGGAGGCAAATTTTACATTAGTTTTTATCTGATTCTTCCACCCCTTTCTTTTCTATTCCATCCATTCAACTGAGAGCAGGATGTTCTTCCAAAGCATGTATTAAATTATGCATTTTTATTGGTTCTAACCCTTCAATGGTTTTTTATAATCCACAGAAACTGACGCTGAAACCCATGTGACAATGAAGTCCTGTAGTCTCCTTTTCAGGAAGGCTTATAAACATTCATTATCTGATCCATGCATAGACTCCAACTTTAGCTCTCTCATTACCTTTATTCATTATTTTCATTTCATTTTTAATTAAATTTATTTGGTGACATCCAGTTACACCAAACTGGTTGGTTTATTGGCTTAAATTGCCTTTCTGCCCCTCTGTGTCTTTGCCCATCCTTCACCATGGAACTTCCCCTCAATCTTCATCTCAGTAAAGTCCATTTATCCATTCAAGGTACAAACTCCACTCTGATATGCTCTTTCTTTACCACTACATCCATCCTTTCCCTTGACTGGCTTTCCTATGTGCTCCTTAACATCTTATACACACTGCTACTAAAGATTGGTCATACTGTTTCCATTGTGTATTGTCTTCCTTCCTCAGTAAGGCATGGCTCTTTTGTTAATAATCTTTTTAGCCTTACTGTTTGATTTAGTAATGACACATTCTAAATAATTTTGAAATTGATAGCTATGTTTTATTTTCTTTTTAAGATTTTTATTTTATTATTCTTAGAAAGAAGGGAAGGGAGAGAGGCAGAGAGGGAGAGAGATATCAACGTATGGTTGCCTTTTTCACCTGCCTCCAGCTACGGACCTGGTGGGAGACCGGGCTTGCAACCTCGTTATGTGGTGGGGAATCAAACCAGCAACGTTTGGGTTCGCAGTCCGGTGGTTTATCCACTGTATCACCAGCCAAGGCCTATGTTTTATTTTTAATTGAAAGTTTTTAAGCAAGTAAGCAGCATAATGATTTGCATTTCAATAGATACTGTCATGAAAAGGTAAAAACAACAACAACAACAACAAAAAACATTAGAGACCATACAAAAGGAAACAAAGTCACCAAATTTATGATTAGAAAATACATGATCAGATTGTGGCATTTCTATTTAGAATGGTTATAATTTACTATTTTGTCTCTGTAAGTCTCCTGATATCCATATTTTCCTAGGCCTTTTCAGACTGAGAACATGATGCTAATTTTCTGACAAATTTTAAAGCTGAATTAACTCTCCTGAGCATTCAGAGAGAACGCGGATACTCCAGGATCACTTTTCTACAGTGCTGGCAACATATAGAGTCCTCCGTGGTCACAACATGTCATGATCATGGTTTCAGGGCCACTGAAAGGCTCAGAGACATCACAATACCTCTTCTACTCAATCACTCATTCTTTTTTTTAAAGATTTTATTTATTATTTTTAGGGAGAGGGGAAGGGAGAGAGACAGAGAGGGAAAGAGCCATCAATGTACAGTTGCCTTTCACCTGCCTCCAGCTATGAACCTGGCTTGCAACCTGGTTATGTGCCCTGTCTGGGAATCAGACCAGTTCGCAGGCCAGTGCCTTATCCATTGTGCCACTAGCCAGGGTTTAATCACTAGTTCTTAAGGAGTAACATTTGTTATTGGATAAAGCTGAGACATAAGGTGCCCTTAGGTGGTTCAGGGTGCTATCTTTGAGTTGTATTTTTTAGTTATGATTAGCAGGTGATTTCATACACAAGGCTTTATTGAATGCAAAAGGATAGACTGCCTATGGTGTATCTGAAATTAAAGGAAGAATAAACCATATGAAAATCATGGAACTGAATGCACTGATTAGAAATTTTACATCTGTGGAGATCCAAGGTAGCAGTAGAGTAGGTGGATATTACATTTGCCCCACCCCAGCACCAAACTGGAATTACAGCTAAAATATAGAATAATAGACCTGAATAACAAACTGAAGACTAGCTGGAGAGAAATCTTATTACCGAGGATTTATAGAAGAAGCCACATCCAGACAGGTAGGAACGGCAGAGATGCAACAGGACTGGCCCCACTCCCACAAACAGCAGCTGTTTCCAGAGGGACATCTCAGCTGCTAGGGTTCCCCTGAGAAGTATGGGGTCTCAACCATAAGCTGTGCTCCCAGACTAAAGCACCAGAGCCCGAAGGAGGTGCCCAAATACTTGGCTGTGAACATCAGCTACTTTGGCCAGGGTGTAGAGGTCTGAGCAGACTCAGAGAGTGTCAGTGACTGAGTTGCCCCACTTTTCTGTGAACCTGACTGGTGCATCCTTTAGAACCAACCTCTGACCTTCTGGTAGATCCACCCTCTGGGTTCTGCTTCTAGTTCCAGAGGCCCTATCTTTCCAATTCCCAGGGGCTTGGCCCCACTGAAATCCAGGCAAAATCTGGGACAGACTGAACAGTGTGATTTTGGGGCAGAGGCCAAAACCCTCAACTTCCCCAAAGCCTAATTGACTGGCACCTTCTCACAGGAGATGAACTGGCCCCATCCTCAGCTAAGGTCAGTCTCCTCCTGGCAGAAACTGGGACTGACTACACTGTGTGGCTTTAGTACAAAGGCCACTTTCCTCTTGCATGCTCAACCAGAGCAAAGCCATTCCTTCACCTGGCCTTCCTGAGGACTCCCTGGGACCTCAGCCCAACACAAAGGTGTATAAGCACCCAGTGGGTGGCAGTTAGACTTGGTATACCTAGGGACATTTGCTGAGTAGCCTTATACCCAGCATTGGTATCAAATCTGAACCTGTATCAGTCTGGTTAGCACCACTTGCCCCTAGCTGGTGAGTCACCGTGAACCTACCTCAAGCAACCTGAGTATAGCCAGAAGCTCTTTCAGTGGCCGAGACCATCAGGCAGCCATCAGGCATCTCAGGGTACTCTGGGCTTTTGGCCGACCTGCCTCCAGGCTTGGTGCTAAGAGCTGGTCTTGGTGTGCAGCTTGGTCTTTCCCATGTTTTACCTATGCCCAGCAGAGGCAGTGGAAAATTGGATCACTTGTAGTTCCAAACAGGTTCCTGAGGACCACTCACAGACAACATCTTATATTGGCCTACACCAGAGTCCATCCCAAGAGGTCTAGAACTAACACACACAGTGGCCAGTTTCAGACAACATCAGAGCAGGATTCAATAACCTTCCCAAGCAGCATATCCAAAGCGAGATCTTGACATACCAAACACTGCTGATGCAAATTCCACTTGGTGTGCACATCAGCTTGCATACCATAGTTGGGGCTGAGCCTCACAGTCTTACCACCTGAGGGATGATCTAATGCACAGATGGGCCAATAGCAATCAAGGCTCAATTACAACAGAAGACTCTGCATAACCCACACAAGGGGCATTCCTGGAATACCCAATTCAGGTGATCAAAGAAACTGCATTAATAAATGCCACAGGATGCCTACTACATAAGATGACTCCACGAATCATAGCAAATCCATCCAATACATAAAAACAAATACAATGAGGCAGCCAAAATGGTACGACTAAGAAGCAGGCTTTAAGTGAAAACAACAGGAAAAAAAATATTTAGAAAAAGAGCTAAATGAAATGAAGGCAAGCAATTAATCCAGTACAGACTTCAAAATAATGGTTGTAAGAATGCTCAGCACCATGAAAAAGGACATGGAAACCATAGAAAAGGACTAGCCAGAAGTGACGAATGCAAAATCTGAAATAACAAATGCACTGGAAGGAATAAACAGTAAGTTGGATAAGCAGCAATTTGGAAGACAAGATAGCTAAAAGAACCTAATTATAACAACAAAATGAAAAATAATTTTAAAAAAATAAGGACAATTTAATGGACCTTTGGAGCAACATGAAGCATAACAAGACGAGCATCATAGGGGTACCAGAAAGAGAAGACAGACAGCAACAGATCGAAATTCTACATGAGAAAGTAATGACTAAAACTTCCCTTACCCAGGGAAGAAAAACATACATAAGTCTGGGAAGTGCAGAAAATACTAAACAAGATGAACCAAAAGAGGCCCACTCAAAACCAAAACACCTCATAATTAAAGTACCAAAGGTTAAAAACAAAGAGCAAATCTTAATAGCAGATACAGAAAATAGTTACCTACAAGGGAGCTACCATAAAACTTTTAGCTGATTTCTAATCAGAAACGTTTCCTTCCAGAAAAAATTGGTATAAAATATTCAAAGTACCTATAACAAAGACTACTTTACCCAGCAAGGCTATTTAAAATTGAAAGAGAAATAAAGAGCTTCTCAGATAAGAATAATCTAAATAATCACCACTAATCCAGTACTACAAAAAGATTAAAGGGACTTTTTTAAGAAGAAGAAGAAAAAAACATAGAAACATAGTTAAAAGAATAAAATGGCAATAAATATGTACCTATTAATTATCACATTAAATGTAAATGGGTTAAATGCTTTAACCAACACACATAGAGTAGCTGAATAGATAAGAAAATAAGGCCCACATATATGCTGTCTACAGGAGAATCACCTCAGAATGAAAGATGCACAGATACAAAAAGTAAAAGATGGAAAAAGAAATTTCATGCTATTGGAAACAAACCAAAGAAAGATGGGGTAGTAATATTTATATCTGACAAAAAAGACTTTAAACCAAGACTATAGTAAAAGACAAAGGACACTATGTATTGTTCACAGGAGCCATCCAACAAGAAGATATAACTCTTGTAAACATCTATGCAACCAACCATATCTGAGACTCCATCAAAGCAGCTCATGCTGTTTGCTCCACTCTGGTGATTCCCTATGGCTTTGCCCTACCCAATTTTCAGGCCCACCCACACTCTTTCCAATGGCCTTTCCATACCAATAGCCTGTTTTGGCTCATTCTTCAGATTCTCCTAAAATTTCTCAAGCAAGCAGCATCTGGCCTCAGTGTTCCCTGTACTACGTGGCCCCTGGCTCAGCCCTCCCAACAGCCAGGGTTGGTTCACAGCTTGGCCTCACCTGGGCACTTTCAAGACCAGCACAATTAACAGCCAGCTGCAGACCACTTGGTAGTTCATGCCACATGGCCCCACGCAAAACACAGGTGGCAGCAGACTTTGGTCTGTACCTTTTGGGAGGCCCCAGAGCCAGCACACACAGCACACAGTGGACAATTTCAGACCATACCAAAGCATTACTACCCAACTACTTTCACAAGCAACACACTCAAGAGGGTACCCAGTGGCAGGAAAATGTAAAAGTGATGAAAAGCAAGGACAAGCAACAAAGATTACTTTACCCAGCTCAGCCATCACTTACAATCAAAGGACAGATAAAGAGCTTCCCAGAGAGAGAAAAGGGCTAGAGAAGTTCATCACCACCAAACCAATATTATATGAAATGTTAAACAGTCTTCTTTATAATAAAGAAGAAAATCAAAATTATAGGCAATAAAATGGAAATGCATGCTTATGAACAATTGAATCTAAAAAGAAAATAAACAAGCATGACAGAAACAGACATTAAAAGTCTAAAAACTAGCTAGAATACTATTCTATAAAATTATTTAAATCCTAGGCATTCTTTTTACCTTGACTTAGTAGATATCATAATTTCTACTCTGTGGGGACCAGCCGAGCTCTGCAAGTGCCATTATTTTTGAAGGCTTCACATAGTAATGCATCTGTAAAGGAGAAACAGAGGGTATTGAAAGCAGTAGGACCTCTGCATGGAAAAAAAATATCAATCTACTATCTATGATGGAAAACTCCAAAAATAGTAAGTTGTCGTTTCAATAGCTTAAATAAAGTTGAGTAGTATTATTGGAGGGGGTGGGATCTGACTCAGAAACCAAATTCATCTTTAACCATGGGTTTGGCACTGTCTTTAGGACAGCTTCCACAAAAGTGAGTTCTGCAATACATCGTTTCTGTGACATATTTCACAAAAATAGCATTCCAGAGTAAAATAAGTATTAAAGAAAAAGAAGAAAAATGCTTAATTTACAACATATCTAAAATATTATCACTTAGCATGTAACAATTAGATAAGCTATTGACATATTTTAAATTTTTTGTATTAACTCTTCAAAATCCAATATATACTTTAGATATATCACGATCTGAACCAGCCATATTTTAAATGGCTATCATATTGAACACAGCAGAGTTAAAGAATAAAGAAGACTGAATTTTGGGGGAATGAAAATAGAGCCTGCTTGTTTGTTTGTTTTTAGCTCAGAAGTCTGCCTATAACCAAGCAAGTGTATGTAGGACCTGGGAAGGATAGCTATGAGAGATTTTTTCAGGGGCAAATAATGAAAGAAATGAGACCAAAATATTTCTAATAGAAAAATTTTGAAGGCAATTAATTAAATGATGTTATTAGACACTGTCAGAGGAGTAGAAATATTTTTCTAGTGTAATATTTGTTAAAATATGTATGTGTGTAAATGTATTTGTGCATGTGTTTAGTAATATTGCAATTGAAATTACTTTAAAAAGTAATATTTATTTAATTGTTTTTTTAAAAGATTGTTATCATTTTTAGAGAGAGGGGAAGGGAGAAAGAAAAGGAGAGAAACATCAGTGTAGGGCTGATTTTGGCATGCCTCTGGCCAGGGACCAGGCTGAAGACCCGGTCCGAAACACAGGCATTTACCCTGACTGGGAATTGAACTGGTGATCCTTTGGTTCGCAGGCCAGTGCTCAGTCCACCAAGCCACACCAGCCAGGGCTTAAAAAAGTAATATTTAAAACAAGTGAATTAACATAAACATTTTGAAATAGTGGCAAGAAAACTTCGTATTAATATGAGTTGAGGGGCTAACAGAAGATAGTAATTAAATAGTGAATTGTCTGTGGAAAAAAAAAGTACATACCAGTAGTTACAGAATAGACAGGGGGATGTAAGAATAATAAAGGAAACGGAGAAGCCAAAGAACATATATGCATGATGCATGGACATGAACTAAGAGGAGCATTACCAGAAGAAATGGAGGATACTGGGTGGAGGAGTACAAAGCTGGGGGGATTGGGAAAATTGTAATAGCATAATCAATAAAATATATTAAAAATAAAGTAAAAATAATTTTAAAAGGTTAAAAAGGAAGAAAGAAATAGACTTATAGAAATAAAAAAATCATTTTGTTGGTTG
The DNA here is from genome assembly GCA_004026585.1 of Noctilio leporinus. Classification (NCBI taxonomy): domain Eukaryota; kingdom Metazoa; phylum Chordata; class Mammalia; order Chiroptera; family Noctilionidae; genus Noctilio; species Noctilio leporinus. Next base: position 65,383 of record PVIW01003608.1, on the reverse strand, counting down.
CCAGATAGGAGATGGATTGGAGGAATGAGTGAAAAAAGTGAAGAGATTAAGAAGTACAAATCAGTTATTACAGAATAGTCAAGCAGATGTAAAGGATGGCATAGAGAATATAATCAATAACATCCTAATTATTAAAATATCTTGATAAGTATTAGACTTAAAGTTCATCGGTTAATTTTTAAAAGTTGTTTTAAATAAAATATAACTTTAAAAATATAAAAATAACCAAAAAGTATAAGTATTATTAAACTACACACACATTGGACAATCTGTAAGAAATGGATAAATACCTAGAAACATGCAGTCTTCCAAAACTGAATCGGAAAGAACCAGAATATCTGATTAGACCAATTATAACTAATGAAACTGAAGTAGTAATCAAACAACACTCAACAAAGTCCTAGATCAGATGGCTTTATAGCTAAATTTTAACAAACATTCAAAGAACTAAAACCTATCCTTCTCAAACTATTTCAGAAAGTTAAAGAGGAAAAGAGACTCCCAACCTCATTTTATGAGGCCAGCATTATCCTAATCTCAAAACCAGATAAAGACACTACAAAAAAAGAAAATTACAGGCCAATACCCCTGATGAACTTGGATGCTAAAATCCTCAACAAAAGGCTAGCAAACAAGATCCAGCAATACATTAAAATTACTTATTCTGGGAATGCAATAATGGAACAATATTTACAAATCAATAAACATGATCTACCACATAAACCAAATGAAAGATAAAAACCACATGATCATATCAATAGATGCAGAAAAAGCATTTGACAAAATCCAGCACCCATTATAATAAAAACCCTCAAAGTGGGAATAAAGGGAACAATCTTTAACAAAATAAAGACCATATATGACAAACCCACAGCCAAAATCATATTCAATGGGCAAAAAGCTATAAGTATTTCCCTTAAAATCAAGAACAAGACAGGGAAGTTGGCATAGTGCTGGAATTCCTCAACACAGCAATTACATAAGAAGAAGAAATAAAAGACATATACATTGGAAAGATGTAAAACTTTATTTGCAGATGACATCGTACTGTTTAGAGAACCCTAAAGATTCCACCAAAAACTACTAGAATTGATAACTGAATTTAGCAAAGTAGCAGAACATAAAACAAATACCCAGAAATCAGTTGAATTTTTGTACAAATAATGAATCTTTAAAGTTTGTGATATGTGTATGTGTGATTCCTAATAGCCCATTTATAATTCATTAAAAATAAATAAATAAAATACCTAGGAATATATTTAACAAAGGATGTCGAAGACTTGTATTCAAAATGTTATAAAGCCTTTGTTTTTTTAATATATTTAATTTATTTTGCTATTACAATTGTCCCAATTTTCCCCCCTTGCCCCCTTCACCCAGTACCCCATTTCCTCCAGCAATGCCCCCCTTAGTTCATGTCCATGAGTCATGCATACAAGTTCTTTGGCTTCTCTATTTCCTTTGTTCATCTTAACATCCCCCTGTCTATTCTGTAACCACCAATGCATACTTTTTCTTTTTTCCTTTCACATCCAGAAAATTTTGTATATTACTTGTATCCGCATTACTGCAGGTTAAGTTTTCCTAGATTGGAATCATTTCACAATATGGGAAAATCAGGCTACTTGCAATAACTTAGAAAAATCTAATTCAGTTAAGGGAAAAAAAAAGAGTAAGAAAATGTGGATGTATATTACATAGAAGACATACTATCTTTCTTATTCACTGTTAAAAAATATGTGCTTATTTGAGGGTGTGTAATATATAGATTTTGTTAGCAATTTATGTTTTAAATAGCAACCAACTGGACATGGGTGTGTTGTGAAATCAATCAATCTTTAGGTTAGAAAAGATGCTGAGAACAAAAACCAATTTGGATGGAAGTTGCAAACTACTAAACTATGTGATTCGTGTGCATAGACAATATATATTTTCATTAGCATGTAAATTAGATGAGATTCCTTTCCACTAAATCATGGAAGTATACATTTCCAGTTATGAAGGCCCCCAAACAGGGGATACTTGGGAAAAGGAATGAATGCTATAGCAAACTTTATTATTGAAGTGTGAACATACCTAATCTCTACCTCAACAGACTCTTAAATAATTCAGGAGTTAGTTTAGGACCACATAGGAAGTCGACCACAGTTCAAAACATAGCTAGAATACTATTCTACAAAATTATTTAAATCCTAGGGATTTTTTTTTACCTCAATTTAGTAGACATAATAATTTCTACTCTGGGGACTGACTAAGCACTGCAAGTGCCATTATTTCTGAAGGCTTCAACTTGTAAAAACCATGTAGAGGAAAAACAGAGGGTATTGAAAGAAGTAAGACCTATGCACAGCCTAAATAAATAAATAAATAAATAAATAAATAAGTCTACTATTTAAGATGGAGAACTCCAAAAAGAGTAAGTTGTAGTTCCAGTAGCTTAAAATAAAGTTGAGTTGTATTATTGGAGTGGGGAAGATTTTACTCAAAAACCTAATTCATTTTCTACTATGGGTTTGGCACTGTCTCTAGAACAACTTTCACAAAATTGAGTTCTGCAATACACCATTTCTGTGATATATTTCACAAAAATAGCATTCCAGAGTAAAATAAGTATTAAAGAAGAAAAAATTTTGCTACTTTCTAAAATACTATCATTTAACATGTAATAATTATGTAAGCTATTAGCATATTCTAAAATTTTTGTGTTAACTTTTCAAAATCCAATATGTACTTTAAATATGTGTAAAATTCTGTATGGGTGTAAATGTATTTTTGCATGTGTTTGGGAATATTGCAATTCATATTACTTAAAGGAGTAATTCTTTAAACAAATGAATTAACATAGGCATTTTGGAATAATGAAAAGAAAACTTTGCAGTAATATGATTTGAGAAGCTGACAGAAGGCAGTAATTAAATGGTGAATTTTCTGGATGTGAAAGGAAAAAAGAAAAAGTATGCATTGGTGGTTACAGAATAGACAGGGGGATGTTAAGATGAACAAAGGAAATACAGAAGCCAAAGAATTTGTATGCATGACTCATGGACATGAACTAAGGGGGGCATTGCTGGAGAAAATGGGGTACTGGGTGGAGGGGGCAAGGGGGGAAAATTGGGACAATTGTAATAGCAAAATAAATAAAATATATTAATAAAGATATTTTGACATAAAAAATAGTATAAAGCAATGAAGAAAGAGATTGAAGAAGATACAAATAAGTGGAAGTATATACTATATTCATGTATTGGAAGAATTATCATAAATATTCCCATACTTGCCAAAGCAATCTCTAGGTTCAGTGTAATTCATATCAAACTGGGGGGGGGGGGGGGGG